>SSNR01000260.1:568954-588893 GCA_006937965.1 Callopanchax toddi | reverse complement strand
CCCCCCCCCCCCCCCCCATGCCTCTGAGTCAAGATGGAGAGAGAATTATGAAGTCTGCAGTGGAAATTATTAATGAGAGCTTTGACAGCAGTTTTGCTGCAGATCCAGGAGGCTCATCTGGCTACTCAGCATGGACCAGGCTTTCATGCACGAGTCAGCATGTTGACTTGTTTATACATCAAGTCCATTTAACTAGACAACTAGTTGTCTTGTTAGTGAAGCCCAGAATAGACCTCTTTTAGCAGGTTTGGGTTTAGGCAGTAAAGGTGGATGTAGTGTTGAATAAGTGTTTAGTTAAATGTAATAAAGTGTTGATGTAAGCATTTCCTTTGTTCAGGTCAGCAGTGCTTTGTGCAGTGGTCAGACATGCACCATGAGGTGTAATGAGGTATTTGGGTCATTGTAAATGAAAAAATATAGCTTGTTAACATTTCAGGGTCTGGTGCAGGTCGGGTTGGATCCTCGTAGTCCGGTACGGGTTCACGATTTCAGGAGAGCGTTTCCATCGGCAGTCTGACTCTCACTGGGCAGGTGGGGTTAAATGTACAGTAAATGCGTGCCGTCACGTCATAGCAGCACTGTCCTTAACTTTTCTATATTGGACTTTTAATTTCTCCAGCTTGGCCCGATCTGTTCCACCGACCGTTTGAATCCTTCGGCTGCATCCTGTGACACTTCTTTATAAACTTTCATCTCGTACCGATCCATCGAGCTCGTACTGAAAGCGACTGATCGCTGAATGTTTGGAGCTCTGAAGCTGACCAGACCTTGCTGCTACTTGCTGACATTTTATCACATCCATGTACAACGAACAGACCTGCGCTGACGCCCAACGGACCCGAGGAGGCTTACAGGTCTGGATCGACCAGCGCGAGTCCCTCGTGGCCAGGACCAGCGTTACAGGACGGATCGTTTTCATCTCGTTTAATCGTTTTAATTAATAAAATAACAGCACTCTGGGGTTTGTTTTGCTTGTTGCAAGCAGTGATGTTTATCTGTCCCCCAATCAGTGGACTGTGTTGTTTTGACGCCACATCCCTAACCGTACCGCTCCATTCTCCTATGGACCCACAGCTGAGGAGGGCCGTTAATGAACGACGCGGTCCAGATTGGTTGTATGGACCGGTTTTACAATGGAAACAAACAAAATACCAACCCGTACCAAAGCATGCAGTGGAAGCGAGCTTTACAAGAAAAATGTTAGAAATTCCAAGATTAACATAAAATATTGATGGGATAGAACTAGTTTATGTTTGCTGTCTAAAACCTTTTGATCACGTCCATGTTTTTATAAATAAAGCGTCTCTATTGGTCCTCTTTCACATTGGTGGTTTGATGGACACTTTTAAAGTAGTCACTCTGGATATTGATCAGATCCATGATCAATGACGTCCATAACTACAAAATCATTTTTTATCAGTAAATTTAAGTCTTTAATCCAAAACATTAATTTTCTGTAAAATGTATGAATTTACCTCAGACACTATTGTAGATTTATTCTTGTAAATGTTTGCGTTTATAAAGTTTTGATTTAAATACATGACATTAATCCTGGTATTTCTTAGAGCTTTCTGGACTTTTACCAATCATTTTATCTACATTTCCCTAAAACCAGGTCCTAAGTCGGTGGTGTCCAATCCTGGTCCTCGAGGGCGGGTATCCAGCGTGTCTTAGAGCTTTCTCAGCTTCAACACACTTGATTTTAATCAGTGGGTGAATAAAGGCCTTCTGCAGAGCTTCATGACATTCAGAACAGGTGGTTTGACCGTTAAATCAGTTGTGTTGGGGAACAGAAACGACTACAACATGATGGTACCCAGTTTGAACACCACTGTTCTAAGAGGAACTAGTCAAAGGATGACTGATCTGTTTTGTCACTCAGAAGATATTTACTTGAATTTCCTTTTTTATGGTTTGATCAGAATCACAGACTTGTTGGCATGGAAGCTTTACTCTGTAGGATTCAGCTGCCTGGCTATTACAACCATTACATGTAGTAACTCTATAGTCACTCATGACATTTAGTGGAACCTGGACACCAGTGGAAACTGAAACAAACGGAAGGGAATGGCTGTAGGTCAGCACTTACGGTGGCTTTGACTGAGGTAACCCATTTCTCCAAAATGTCAAACTTTCTCAACTCATGTCCTTCCATTAAAGCAAAGTTCCCGTGACCATTGTGGGGATTTGATTGACTCCTCAGAAGCTTTATCAAGTAAATCTACTTGCAGTAATTGCTGGTATGTAGCAGTGCCTTCAAGTTTCCAGGAACACAATGTTTATTGAGGAGCTTCTGATAAGAGGACAGATGCTGCAGCAGAGAAACCTGGAAGTGTCAGAGGTCAAATGGTTATTCTAAATGAAGAGGAGCTTTCTCTGCCTCTATCCAGTCTAGACTGAAGGCTTCCAACGAGGCAGTGTGTAGCACTCTAAAACAAAAACATCAGGCAGATGAAAAGAGACCACCTCAATAGAAGACTGATAAATCAGCCTTTCTTAGCTAATAGATGGAATAAAAAAGTAACAAGAAGTCTCTCTAAATCCACTGTAGGATTTTACATTTCTATAGTAGATGCATAGAGACATACCAGCATCTCAGAGTGAATGATTGGAATAAAATATTATTTACGGATTAATCCAAGTCTGAGATGTGTGTCAGTCACGAGACGTTACATATCAAACCGCTGGTGGGCAGATTGAAGCCTGGTCCTGATGTCTCCTCTGGAGTTGCTGAGTCAGAACATCTCCTTGACCTGGAGAAACAGAGAGATGCTGTCGTCAGTGCAGCAGCAGGATGAACCTTGCCTCAGTTCTGCAGCTTTGAACAGCTATTGACCACAGAGGGCTGCAGTATATACACGTATGAAAAATTAATTTTCTTTGCAGAATTAGTGTGTTGTGAAGAATTGCTTGGAAAGCAATAAATGGTCGACTGATACACAGAGCTGTTCATTCACACTCTGTATGTCAATAACACTTTCAGCCAATCAGGTGGGTCAGCCTTATCTCGCTCAAAACTTCATTAAAAAAAACAAAAAACTAACCGTCACAACACAAAGTCCACACAAGCATGAATATAGACACTAATCCTCCTGCCTCTCGTGCCCCGGCGACACCCCACCACACCCCCACCCTGATCCATGTCTACATCCATCCTCTCCTCAGTACGGTGCAGTAGTCCTGTCCCCATTCCAGAGAAACACCAAAACCCTGATGTTTTCACCTCCGTGCTTCATGGTTGGATGGTGTTTTGGGATTGTTCTCATCCTTCTTCTTCCTCCAAACACGGCGAGTGAAGTTTCTACCAGAAAGTTCTATCTTGGTCTCCTCTGACCTCCTGACCTTCTCCCAGACCTCCTCTGGATCATCAGATGATCTCTGGTAACATTCAGATGGACCTGGACATGTTCTGGCTTCAGCAGGAGGACCTACTGCAGGAGTTTAATCCATGATGGTGTAGTGTGTTACTAATGGTGACCTTTGACCCTGTGGTCCCTGCTCTCTTCAGGTCCTGGACCAGGTCCTCTCCTGTAGTTCTGGGCTGACCCCTCACCTTTCTCCTGATCATTGAGTCTCCACCAGACCAGGTCTTCATGGAGCTCCAGTCTGAGGGAGACTAACAGTCAACTAACAGGTCTGAGAGAGACAGACTCCTATTGGTTGGTAGGGGTTCACATACTTATGAAAATATTTAACAGTCATACAATGTGATTTTCTTATATTATTTCAATTCAATAACTTTATTAAAGACACAAAGAGGTCCATAGTAAAAAAATAAAAGGGCTGATACTAAAAACATAAAAACATAAATGATTAAAAGAGGTAAAATACATAAAAATGAATAAAAAACTGTTACAAACTCACATAAAGGTTAAAACACCAGTAATTCCACAAACTGGAATAAAATATCATAGAACTCTGTGTGAGGTTTGTCAGAGACAGGACTATGCTGTTCTTAGAGTCCAGTAGTCTACACATACAGCTGTACATGAGGTTTCGTCGTACTGCCTGACTTGTAGGCACACTCACATCAACACACATTCTGCTCGCACTGCATCATCTCGGCATTCTCAGCATCATCCTCAGCCCGTCATTATATGCAACCGTAAGTTTTCTCATGGTGCTTTTCTTATAGTGCCTCCATAGATGGGCAGTGTACATAGGGGTACAGTATGCTTTAAACAGAGCAGTTTTTACAGGTACAGAACACATCCCAAACCTTCGTACCAGAGTATTCGCCTGAGCATACAGTAGGCGGCACTGTCTGTAGATATCCACATCATCTGTCAGATCTGCAGATATGTGGTGTCCCAAATATTTTACAACTGTACATTCTTTAAGAACAACACCTGATAAAAGGGTATTTTTATCAATTCTGGGTCAATTCTGTCCCTCACACTTGAGATGTTTCTATGATGAAAATCACAGACCTCTCCTCTCTTTGTAAGAGGGCTAATACTCACTGTGTTCAGCTCCTTTGTTCATCAGTGTCCTGGAATCTATTTTTTGTCTTTCACTTTCCAGATGTAAATGCCACACTGGAATGAGCCATAATCAAAGTCCTACCTTTACTCATTATTATTACTAGGGACGCACCGACATGAAAATTCTTGGCTGAAACCGAAAACGAGGAAACCCAGGTCGAAAACCGAAACACCGAAAGAAATGATTGTCAGTTATTAGAGTCATAGCATTTATGGCTGTGATGTGTACTAACCTCACTAAAATCAAGGCATTGCAATAAATCAATCACAAAACTACGTATGAAAACAATGAGAGGAGGGAAAATACTGTCTGTAACTTGGAGACAGTAACTCTGTCTGGAGATGTGACAGCAGCAGCAGCGACAGGAAGAAAAAACAACACTCTGATTCGGGTCGGACTCGGGTCCACTCAGGGCTGGACTGGGACAGAAAACCATGGTGGCAGCCCAGCATGATCTTACAGGTGATTGTAAGGTGACTGTCCCGGGGGGCTTGAGGACTGTAAGCCGTGTCACGCGCGTATGCCACCTGTCACTTGGAGTTGCGCATCACTCTGCAGCGGGAGGAGCAAACTGAAACGAGCCACTGTGCAGACGACTCGTTGCGGTCTGGACCGGCTCAACATCAGGAGCAGAGACGGTGAAATGAGTCCACACCGCAGACATGCTGGCTCTTGTGCTTTTCTTGCGTGCTGGCTGTGCTATTTGCTCGCCACATCACGTTTCGGCAGTGTTGTTTCGGTGATCTAGGTGTTCGGCCAAAAACCAAAAATTCACTTTTGGGTCATTTTTGGCCGAAGATTTTTAGTGGCTGAAATTTCTGTGCATCCCTAATAATTGTTATTAATTTTATTAGCATGTTCCAAATTACCCTTCATGATGGACTTTAATCATCTTATGTTGAGAAATCTGATCAAAACCTGAACAATATGGGTGATGTCACATCTCACATGACCCGTTGGTACTCTGTTTTGATTCTATAACAATAAAAGTAGTTTTGATCTTCTAATTCATGCTCTCATAAGCTTTAATCACCACTAAACATCACAAATCTTCTGCCTGCTGGCACAAACCCTTAACGGGGTGACCATGGACTAGTGGAAGAGAGGCTGCCCTCCATGTGGGAGCCCAGGGCTCAATCTTCGGCCCAGCCTTGTGTCAAAGAACCCATCAGAGCAACAAGCTGGATCCCCAACTGCCCTTCAGGTGTCTCTTTTAAAAATAGATTAATAATCTCAATAAATCAGTGTTAAACCAAAACCAAGCTGTAACTGCAGTCTTCTTAAAATGTGAACTCGTTTCCCGTCTCACTGACTAGTCATGTTAAATAATTACAATTTCAATATTGAAGAAAACCTTCATGATTGTTATCTGTAATCTAGCAGCCCTAATCTTAATCATGCATATTGAATGGTCCTGTTATCCATACAGAGACACGCCGTGACTGTTGAAGCCTTTTCTCTGGTTTCTAAGCAGCTCTAAGCCTTTTCACCTCCACTCAGAGCAGAGAGTTTATTAAAAAGCCATAACAGCTGCTTAGTTCAAGTGCTTGTTCATATAACCCATAGTGACATTTTTATGGCTGGGGCAGGTCTCACTTCTTCATCCTGTCTGGGAAAAAAGGTTACATTACTAACTCACATCTTTTCCCCTGCTAATTCCAGTCCAGCACTAGTAGCTTGGATCCCCCTCTTCCTTTTGTTTTGGGGAACTGTGTCCATCTGTCTGTGTAATTAAGACAAATTACTCCCATCTATTCTGTCCAGGAAACATGTGCCACTACTCGTTTGTCTATCAATCCTTCAGTAAAAATCAATTCCTTGCATAATCTGCTTTCATTTTGACTTGACTGGCTCTCCTGCTTCCTTTATTCCACCCCTTGTCAAACTTCAAACTGTGAAAATGAGCTGCGTTTGGCCTCTTCCTCCTATAAAGAGCTGAGATGTGTGTCTAACTCATCTATAGGCTGTTTGAGTGTCTGGGGAGCAGAGTTGTGTCCTTGATTCAACCACAGCACACACATTTCAAACAGAAGCCAGACTTCAGGTGTCTGATTTCCCATATGTAGCCTATAAGAACACTCCTAATCACTCACCATCAGTCATCATCGTGATTACCACTCAGAGACACTTAGTCTCTGTGCATGAATTGCTGTTGGGTGTCATCAAAACTCTTAACAATTTGAATAAAACATGTAAATGAATTGAGCAAGGTATTTTTTTGAAAGAAACTAATGTAAAAAACCCCGCTGCTGCACAAGCACATAAAACACTCTTCACTCCCACACAGCATGTTGAGGAATCGGTCTCCATTCAGAGGTTGGAAGGAAATGTTGAATAACACATGGCACCTTTTACCATGTCATTACGTTTTCCCAAGAAATAAAACCAGGATGCAGAAGAAATGTTTCTGGATTTTGTTTTTTAATAACATACGTACCTGTAAACCCCCTCTAGCAGCAGGTAATTAAAGTAATCCTAATTGGTTTGATTGTAGTCACTCTACCTTTTTGTTTTGGAGAAATTTTGGACTGCCCTGTATGTTTCTGCATTGGCTGCATGGTAGAGCCGTTGGTAGCTCTGTTGCCTCGCAGCACAAAGGTTGCAGGTTTGATTCCCAGCCTCAGCCTTTCTGTGTGGAGTTGCATGTTCTCCCCATTAGTGGCTTTCCTTTAGGTACTCTGTTTTCCTCCCACATACCTCAACATGCCTATTAGGTTATTTAAGTCACTGTGGAGCAAAGCATTGGCTAAATAAATAAACAAACAAACAAACATAATTGGCGTCTGAGGTTTGTGTGCAACATTTCAGGCAGATTGAGGTCTGGACTTTGGCGTGGCCAGTTTTGTGAAATGGCCTCAAACAAGTCAGATCCTCTTCAGGCTGCCCCTGCCATGCATAGATCACCATTTCTGCCAGCCATGTCCCGTGAGGATGTCAGCTTTTATTAATCAAGCCAACATCATGGAACTGAATGAAGCATAACTTTGCATAACTAAGTTGTGTTGCTAAATTGTTTTTAAAGAGAAGATGCTTTCTCCTGCGACCCTTTCAAACAGGCCATACGTTTTCTATATACAGTTCTTGAGTGCCAGCCATTACTGCATGAACTGGATCCCTATGGCCACCCATTTCCCCCCGAAGAACAGTAAATGTTTGTTTCTGTTTGTTAGTTTTACACAGAGGCTTTTTGCCATTTGGAGTCTGTAAATGGACAGCCAGGCTCTGATTTGTGTAAATCAGCCCTGATTGGTACATGCTGTTTTCTATTGGCATGAACTTTGACTCTACAAGCCTCCGGTAGCAGGTTAAAGGTTAGACTAGCTTTTGGGTTATTTCTCTGAGAATTGCATCATCCTCTCAACCTCTGGTGAACTTGCATGGTTGACCATTACTGCCAAGACTTTAATGTTTTGCACTTGTAAATACCCTCTCTCTATCTCTGAGGAATGATGTTTGGAACCTTTTAGAAATGGAGGAAATGTGTTTAAGAGAAATGCTTGTTTGTTTTTGGTCAAATATGAATCAGTTTCTGAATGTTAGTGTAAAGTTGTGTTATGCATTAAGGGTGCTCTTACACCTGTGATTGTAATTGGTACCAGGTATAAAAGGGGTGTGTCACCAGTACTGCTTCCAGTTCTCTGAGACCGATGACTACCATCTTGTAATTATGCCCTGCTGTCAGTTATTCTTTCCATTAACATGGAAGCTTTAACAGTTAGAAAACATCAATCTTAATCCTTAATACTAAATGAACCCTTGCCTCACTGTTTTCCACTTATCCAGGTCATGGGGGCAGCATTCCATGTAGGGAAAGCTAGACTGTTGTCTCCCCAGCCCCACTTCCACCAGCTCATCCAGTGGGATCCCAATGCGTTTGCAAGATGTGATCCATTCAGCATGTCCTGGGTTGACTTGTGGGGCCTCCAGCCAACAGGACATCCCTCGGGGCGGGAGTCCAGGAAGCATCCTGACCAGATTCCTGAACCACCTCAGTTGGCTCCTGTCAATGTGGAGGAACAGCAGGTTTACTCTGAGACCCTGATGGATGCCCAGGCTCCTCACCCTATTTCTAAGACTATGCCAGGCCACCGTGCTGCAGAGGAAATACAGAAAAGTATTGAAGCTACCAAAAGCCTACCCTGGCTCGCCACCTCTCACCTGAAGCAAATCCAGAAAATAAGAGAGTCCAACCCTTCTTAAGGACTTAGATTCCAGAGGCATCACTATGTCAAGTTTCAGCTCCTTCCCCACCAGAAGGGTGACGTCCCAAAAGTCAGTTTTTGCCTCCGGGTATCTGACCACTAAAGCTCCTACCTTGGTCTGCTATCTAATCCACATTACACCCTTCATGCTCCTCCCATTGGTTGAAGGTCCACAGGTGAATGAGCCCATACAATCGGTTTAGGCCAGTCCGGCCAGGCCCCAAGGGTGAAAGCCAAGGCCCCCAGGTGCTCAAACCCAAGGCCTGGCTCCCACCCACCCAGGACAGGTGCTCTGTTTTCTTCTGAACCATTCTTTGTCTCAGGACCAGTCTGTCATGGGAGACCACACCAGGAGCAAAGTGCACAGAACAACATAGTTTCTAGGATTATTAAGGCACTCAAACTCCTCCACAATGGTAAGGGGGCAGTTGAACCTCCATCTCTAAACATTTTACGTCCACATTTAGTTTAATTAGAAAAAGAAGACAAGAATGGAGATGCCAGTTTATTTATGATAAGCTCGTCACTGATGGGACAGATCAGCCTGTGTGAGCGTTGGTTCAGACTAGGTTATTCTTTTAAGCAGATAATGTGTGTGTGTGTGTGTGTGTGTGTGTGTGTGTGTGTGTGTGATAGAATAATTCAGCTGAGTTAAAAGCGCTAACATCGTTTCTAAGTTGACTTGTTAACAGCACAACTTTCTGACACTTGGTGTGTTCATGGTTCCTTTGATTTAATTCGTTTTTATATTTGCTCTTGATGTGTAGACAGTCTGTTTTCAGTTACAGCAGCAGATTATAAAGCAAAGTCATAATAACAGCAGAACAACAAAGTCAAATCCACTCACTGTTTTTCTGATGACTGGAGGTTTTTATGAATAGCCCTCATCCCTTTCCTTCTTTACATCTTCCTCTTTTTTCTTTTTGTTTCCACTCTCAGAAGTCTTTGAACAATTTGTCGTGCATCTGAAGTCCATCTTTGCGTTACATAATCCTAATATTTATAGAGGTGAACATTGAGCTCTTCTTCTCTCTGTTCTATGTTTGTCCACAGCACAAAGACCCCCAAGCAGGCGGTGTTTGCTGGAAGCATGCAGCTCCTGGCCGGCATCAAGCTGTGCACAGGCAGAGTTCTCACCAACCACCCACATTATGAAGATAAGGACCTGCGGGAGCGGACCAGACAGGTACTTCTGCCTGCACTGTGTGGAAACCACCGGGGGGTGGGGGTGGGGGGGCAGCCATGAAACAAACACAATACACAGAAATGATCAAGTTACTGGCTGTTGAGACGGGACTTCTAGGTGGTGAGGACGCAAACAGTTATTGGACAAAGAGTGATTAGAAAGACACGGTTATGTATTTAGTGAGTTTGTTTCATCGTAAGGAGAACTGGTTTGGTGTTCTTAATCTTTTTATGTCGTTGAAGTCGTCCTAAAGTCATACCTTATACACAATTACTGTCTACCTCAAAAGGCTGGTGATGTTGCCATGTTACTTAATTTAGAACATTTTAATGGTTTCTAATATATTTGTAGCCTTTCTTAGATTAAAGATACAACACACAAGAAGTTTTTATGACGCCACAATAAAGTAGGAGAAGCATTTAAACAAAATGTCTAACATTATTGAAACCTAAGGGAACCATCTTGTCACCTAAATGATGGTAAAGTCACTATATTAATATTGTTTGTGGACTTCAAACCTAACTGTAGCAGCACACAGTGACGCAGGCCTCGGTACGTTAGACTCCAGTCAGTCTGGGTCTGCTCAGTTCTTCTTTATGTGTCCCATCGTCTCCACCACAAGCTGGACTGTCCTGTCAGGTTCCTACTTCATGTTCTGATATCCACAGGACTATTGATTGTGAAGGTAATGGTAATCGGTTATTAAACCAACCATTCAGGCTAGGGATGCTCCGATTGATCGGCCACTGATTAAAATCGGCCGAAATTCGTGAAAAATACGTCATCGGTAAATTCCGATATTCTCCTCTCCACGCCCATTATACCAGCTGTCATAGGCGCACAGAAAATCTGCGGCGCTACCGCAAGTTCGTCGCGCAGCCGAGACTCGCCGTTCCCTGAAAGGACCGCTCCATTTATAGAACTATAAACTATAAATCCGAGTCCGAACCAACTTTGGTCCAGACTCAGAGCTCAGTCCTGGAGGAGGCGTCGGGCGGTGAGTCCCGCTGCCTCGGTCAGCTGCGCCTCCTCCTGCAGCTGCAGAGAGTCTGCTGCTGCTTCAGCACACTGCGCAGAGCAACACCCCACGTCGGGAAACTGAGATAATTCTTTAAACTGGTATAAAAAAACAATAATTTAAATATTAATGACGGAGTTGGAAAAGAGCTCGCTGATCAGCACCGGGAGGAGAGGATAAAGCCGCGCGGCGTGTCATGGCGCATGTGGAGAGGGGAGAGCAGTGCAGGTGGATCAGACAGGTAGAGGGAGGAGGAGCTGACAGCTGGTAGACTCTTTAGTAATGATCACATCACTGTCACTTTGTTCTTTCTGGGCATCAAATGGACCAGAGGGTAAAAACAATGTCGGCTTTTCTGCATCTGAATAGAAGAAAAAACTATTTTTCCTCAAAACGTTATTTCAACCACAAACTAATTAATGGGGATCTTGTGCACAAGAACATATGTTTAATTATTTAAATATATATAAAACAATAGATTTCTATTAATAAAAGTAATAGTTATCTGATTAAAATGATAGATTTCTATAAGGATTGGAAATGGTGTGAAAAACTATTGTCCCCCTTCCTGATTTCTTATTCTTTTGCATGTTTGTCACACAAAATGTTTCTGATCATCAAACACATTTAACTATTAGTCAAAGATAGCACAAGTAAACACAAAATGCAGTTTTTAAATGATGGTTTTTATGATTTAGGGAGAAAAAAGATCCAAACCTCCATGGCCCTGTGTGGAAAAGTGATTGTCCCCTGAACCTAATAACTGGTTGGGCCACCCTTAGCAGCAATAACTGCAATCAAGCGTTTGCGATAACTTGCAACGAGTCTTTTCCAGCGCTCTGGAGGAATGTTGGCCCACTCATCTTTGCAGAATTGTTGTAATTCAGCTTTATTTAATAATAATGATAATAATAATGCATCAGTTTTATATAGCGCTTTTCAGGTCACTCAAAGACGCTTTACAGAGTTGCATCATTCATTCACACAGTCATTCTCACCGGTGGTGGTAAACTACGACAGACGTCTGTAGCCACAGCTGCCCTGGGGCAGACTGACAGAAGAGAGGCTGCCATTCTGACCATCGGCCCTTCTGACCACCACCAACATTCACACACAGTCACACTCACAGTCACACAGGCAAGGTGGGTGAAGTGTCTTGCCCAAGGACACAACGACAATCTAACCCAGCCAGAGCTGGGGATGGAACCGGTGACCCTCTGGTTACCAGACCGGACACTCTCCCAACTGAGCTAGTGCCGCCCCCTATTTGAGGGTTTTCTAGCATGAAGCGCCTTTTTAAGGTCATGCCACAACATCTCAATAGGATTCAGGTCAGGACTTTGACTAGGCCACTCCAAAGTCTTCATTTTGTTTTTCTTCAGCCATTCAGAGGTGGATTTGCTGCTGTGTTTTGGGTCATTGTCCTGCTGCAGCACCCAAGATGGCTTCAGCTTGAGTTGACCAACAGATGGCCTTCAGGACATTCTCCTTCAGGATGTGTTGGTAGACAGTAGAATTCATGGTTCCATCTATCACAGCAAGCCTTCCAGGTCCTGAAGCAGCAAAACCTCCCCAGACCATCACACTACCACCACCATGTTTTACTGTTGGTATGAGGTTCTTTTTCTGAAATGCTGTTACTTTTACGCCAGATGTAACGGGACACGCACCTTCCAAAAAGTTCTACTTTTGTCTCGTCGGTCCACAAGGTCTTTTCCCAAAAGTCTTGGCGATCATTGAGATGTTTTTAGCTAAATTGAGACGAGCCTTAATGTTCTTTTTGCGCCTTGGAAATCTGCCCTGCAGGCCGTTTTTGCCCAGTCTCTTTCTTATGGTGGAGTCGTGAACTCTGACCTTAATGGAG
This sequence comes from Callopanchax toddi, assembly GCA_006937965.1. Taxonomy (NCBI): domain Eukaryota; kingdom Metazoa; phylum Chordata; class Actinopteri; order Cyprinodontiformes; family Nothobranchiidae; genus Callopanchax; species Callopanchax toddi. The sequence goes on along the minus strand of SSNR01000260.1, from coordinate 576,138 downwards.
TCAAGTGAGGCCTGCAGTTCTTTAGACGTTGTCCTGGGGTCTTTTGTGGCCTCTCGGATGAGTTGTCTCTGCGCTCTTGGGGTCATTTTGGTCGGCCGGCCACTCCTGGGAAGGTTCACCACTGTTCCATGTTTTTGCCATTTGTGGATAATGGCTCTCACTGTGGTTCTCTGGAGTCCCAAAGCTTTAGAAATGGCTTTAGAACCTTTACCAGACTGATAGATCTCAGTGACTTTTGTTCTCATTTGTTCCTGAAGTTCTTTGGATCTTGGCATGATGTCTAGCTTTTGAGGTGCTTTTGGTCTACTTCTCTGTGTCAGGTAGCGCCTATTGAAGTGATTTCTTGATTGAAACAGGTGTGGCAGTAATCAGGCCTGGGGGGGGGGGCGCTACAGAAATTGAACTCAGGTGTGATAAACCACAGTTAAGTTATTTTTTAACAAGGGGGGCAATCACTTTTTCACACAGGGCCATGTAGGTTTGGATCTTTTTTCTCCCTAAATAATAAAAACCATCATTTAAAAACTGCATTTTGTGTTTACTTGTGTTATCTTTGACTAATAGTTAAATGTGTTTGATGATCAGAAACATTTTGTGTGACAAACATGCAAAAGAATAAGAAATCAGGAAGGGGCAGATAGTTTTTCACACCACTGTATATCTATAAATAATATATTTCTATATGGATGGATGGATGTCTATGGTGCTTTCAAGTTTTTGTATTTTTTCATCTTAGATAAAGTCAGTAAAAACCTGTTTTTGTCCAAATGAAGGAGATTTATGTTCATTTTCTACAGATCAAGTAGCCTTTAGCCCTCATCATCACTACAATGTGAAATTTACAGTCAATCAATGTGATCGGTATTGGTGATCGGTATCGGTGATCGGTATCGGTGATCGGTATTGGTGATTGGTATCGGCAGCAAAAAACGTGATCGGAGCATCCCTAGTCAAAATATAACAAATCTGATGTTTAGTTTTTGAGATATTTTTATTTATTTGGTGCACCTGCATTAAATACAGTTTTTTTTTTTATGAGGGCTACCACGCTTATATCGGTATCGGTTTATATCGGCATCGGAAATTTAGAGTTAGACATTATTGGATATCGGTAAAAAAGCCAATATCGAGCATCCCTAATTCAGGCACATTTTTCCGTTCAAACAGCCCTTCCTGAATCAAAGTGCTGTACAAAGTTTAAAATAGGAAATAGGTAAGTTAAGCAGTATAAATGTGATCACATGCAGCATGTCCTGTTTACCCAGAGGTAAAAGGCAGTGAGGATAGTTTGGTTTAGAGGGAGATGAAGTTTGAGCAGGTTGGAGGCCAGTACTGAAGACCCTCCTGATTCTGAGTCTGGATCTGGGAATGTCTCGCTGCTGATCTATAGATGTCAGAGCTCTGGATGGAGTGTAATGATGGAAGAGTTCAGACAGGTAAGGTGGTGCCAAGATATAAACTTAAAAACAAAACACAAAGTGAACTGGATCCTGAAGTGGACAGGAGGTCAGTGTAGGGAGGTCAGTACGGGCCTGATGTGTTGACGCGTTTTCCTCTGTTTTATGATCAGCTGCTGCATTTTGAGCACCTTGTGGTTTCTTTAAAAGTTGAGTGATTGAGGTCTGTTTAGAATTACATACGGCAGTGTTTTTTATTATTTTCTGTCAAGCTCCCCTTCAGAACATGGACGCTCTTCACAGATTTGAATGTGGGTAAACAAAACAACATTATGGGACACCTCAGTACCCCTTATTGCTGCCTAATCCTAATACAGACTTGAGTTTTAGTCATTTTTAATCAAGGTCAGGTTTTAAGCTGCTGACAGGATGAATGTGATAAATAAAAGGGTTCTGAATTAATCCTGGAAAGTATATCAAACAATGATTGTAACCATAATACTAATTTGAACTTTCAGTATTCTAAAGAACTAATAAATCATAAGCTTTTCTATTTCAAGCTTCCTGCTCTCCATGTAAAGTCTTTATTTGACCAATCAGATGGACTGTTGGTTTAGATGAGAGTGGACAGGATGATAAACACACAGGAAGTGCTCAGTCATCATAATGCCAACAGACAAAAGGGATCAAATATGAGCTGATTGCAGCTGATTGCAGTGTTCAACAGTAAATTAAAACATGCTTTTCCAAGGCACTTTGTTTCCTTGTGGCCAGAAGGTTGCAGGTTCAACACCCAGATGGAGCCTTTCAGTGTGTAGTGTGTATGTTCTGTGAATACGTGGGTTTTCTCCTTCAATTCACAAACATGCACGCTCCACCTGTGTAAAGTCACTAGAATTAGAAACATCCTGACCCAAAGTGACTCAGAGAAACTCGTCCATCACCTCCAGACTTCAGACTGCATTTCTCTAAGGTCTGGTCCAGTAGCTGGTCCAGATGCTGCTGCCAAAGTTCTGATGAGAGTACAAAGAAGAGATCAGATTTAGCATCTCTTCATTGGCTTCATGCAAGACCTAGAGTTGAAATTAAAGTTTTATAAGTAAACTGAACTGAACTAGGGGTGTGTGAATGGCGGACTGGTCACCTGCACAGGTATAGCCCCGCCTCCCACCCGGTGACTGCTGGAGACAAACACCAGCTCCTCTAGTCCCTGAATGGGATCTAGCAGGTAAATGTTTTTCATGCATCTGTAATCTAATTCAGAAGAATTTCACCTACCTAGATGTGTTATGTGAACCTCTGACTGCTTTGTGGTAACAGTGGAGTACAACTAATGTGCAGCCCAACCTCTGAGACACCAGGTCAATATTCACAAAGTTTTTCTCTTTATTACAGTCAAGTTTCTTTAGTTTCTGTTTTAATTAAAAACAAAAAGTTTGTCTTAGAGCAGCGATACTGAAAGCATGTCTGAGCAGTGAACTGTGATGAATCTATAAGCCAGCCATCAGAACTAAGACTTTTCCAGAACTTGGTGTGTTTTCCCCTCAGAGGAATGAGCTGTGCAGCTGAAGGCTCTTGGGCTCACTCATCCACATCACTCTGAGTTCTGTGCTAATGTCTCGTGTGATGGGCCAGGGAATAGTCTGCAGATGTGGGGCCTGCAAGGCTTTTGTGAATGAGCATCAGATCAGGAGATGCATCAAGTGCAATGCATATCCATTAAGTAGAATCGATAAAACCTAGGAAAAATGGGGTCTGAAAGTGGTGTGTTCCAGTAAAGGAGAGATGAATGAGGCCTAACACAAAGGCTGTAGAGCAGTTAGCGTCACAGGGTTTAACTTACATTAGAAATCAAAGGTTTACTGTTTGTTTTACCAAGAAAACTGACTTCCACATACTACAGACTCATGAAGAATGATTTAACAAACTAGCTTTGCAGCTGTTCTTTATATGTGTTTCTTTATTCAGTGTGTGTCCTCGTCACAGTGAGCAGGAAGTAATGTGTAGGTCATCTATTGGGCAGCTGAGCCTATGTTGTGCATCCTGGTGGGGAGTGAGGCCATGCTGAGCCGCTGGCAAGGCCAGAGCCCGGCATGGAGCTCATTAAGGATCCACTGCCACCGTGTGTGTGTGTGTGTCTGTATGTGTGTGTGTGTGTGTCTGTGTGTGTGTGTGTGAGAGAGAGAAAGAGAGTTGGAGGATGAAAAACTGCATTAGTGTGTTGTCAAAAATGTTCATCTAAATGTGCTCTGAGTACTTCTTTGAGGAGCTTAATTTGTGTCACTAGAAACTAATTATTTTAAGAAATGCATGAAATAAATTGTTACCTTATTTAAAAAAATACTTTATTAAATCTTAAAATTCTGCCATCTTCGTGGACCACAGCAAGCTGTGTACAGATCCAGTCAGCTGTGGCTCTGACTGTCCCATCAGGAGCTGCAGATCAGTCTAATTACACCTCATCATGTGTTCAGACTTCTAGCAGCAGATTCTTTCAAACCTTAAGTGACGTCCACACGCTCACTCGATGGAGGAGTTCCTTCTTTCCTCCAGTGTTTCATTTTCCTCCTTTGTGGCGACACTTCAGCTCCCTGAGGTTCAGTTTGTTTCTGCTCATCTCTCTGAAGGTCCAGCTGAAGACATGGAGTCCTGTGGAGGTCTGGACCTCTGCAGCACCTTGATTCTTCTTCTTTTTTTTTTGTTGAGTGGTTCTGTTGTAGATTTGTTGCTGTTCTTCATCATTTTTCTGTTTTATGACCCAGTTTTCAAAACTGAACTATACAGACTTTTTTCCAGCCAACCTCTAAAACCTACGCTTTATTTCCACTTAGGCTGTACGTCTGTGTGTTCATGTGGCTGCTGCGTCAATCATACAACAACCAGCTCCATGTTTTCCTTACTGCTCAGAAGGCTTCAGGTCGTGTCTGTTTCCAGATTTGTAGCTTTCCATCATTTTGAAGAAAGGAATGCTGTTGGTTGTTAGTGTTTTTCTGGCCGGTTCTGTTCAGGTCTCCCAGCTCCTCCAGCCTACACTGTAGCCTCTTTAATTCTCCTAAGTCTTCATCAGATTCTGTTTCTGTTTCCTTCAGAACTTTCCTGGCTACATGTGGTGTTAGATATTTTCTCTGTCGTGTCTGAAAGTGGCCTCCATCACTCAGCCTGATGAAGCAGCAATGTTTGCTTTCAGAGCAGAATGAGGAGGCTGTTGTTGAAGCTGCAGTGAAACCTGTTACTGAATCAGAGTGGAGCACTTTAACGCCAGTCTGCAGAGTTACTGGGCTTCACTTCACAACCTGCAGACTCTGCAGTGGCGGTGTTGTGTGCGGGGGCTCGTTCTGAGGCCTTTTCTGCTCTAGTTGTTTGGTTTGATTGGGTAAAGGAGAACGATGGCTTTGTAACTCTGAGCTCAGTGAGCAGCATTATGCTATCTGTTTTCATTCCCTATAGATGAGCTGTTTGTCAGTGCACACCATCAAGCTCCAGCTCAAATCACAGCAAAGCTTCAAGTCCATCATTCAAAGGTCTAGAAAAAATAGATGTGAGGAAATCAAACCGTTTTGCTCCGCTGTTCCCAGACCTGTTTGAGGATCTGGAGCCTGAGTGAGGAGGTCATATCAGCCATACTTGATGCTTTAGGGGAGCATTTGACGTGAGGTGGTTGCTTTTTTCAGACAGTGCATGAAGATTCCATTTATTGGTACAGATAACTGATAATTTAACGTCATTCTTGTGATTCAAGGAAAAAACTCGAGTCACAGGTTTAGGTTTGGTTCCAAATCAGCTCTGATAAAAAAAGACCTCTGATATTCCTTCTCTAAAAATAAATAAAAGTAAATTTCAAACCATCACTTCATCCATCTTAACAGGAACGTGAGATCTCTCCTGAATCAGATGGACCAGCTTGAAGCTCTGATGAGGATCCAGTCAGAACATCATGTGTTTCACTGAGACGTGGCTGCAGGATCAGATCCAGACTGCCCGGCTTTCAGACCAGACCAGCAGACAGAGATCTGAAGAGGAGCAGGAAAAGCAAAGGAGGTGGATTATCAGCTGGAGAAGTCCAGGACCTGCTGCTGTGGAAGATCATCTTTGTAGACGAGATACTGAACTGAGATCTTCATTCAACAACAGAGTGTCTTCAGTCAGAGGCTCCTTCAGATCTGCTGCAGCACAGAAGATCCTTCTTGTCCATCACAGACCACTAGAAGATCCTTCTTGTCCATCACAGACCACTAGAAGGTCCTTCCTGTCCATCACAGACCACTAGAAGATCCTTCAGTCCATCACAGACAACTAGAAGATTCTTGCTGTCCATCACAGACCACTAGAAGGTCCTTCCTGTCCATCACAGACCACTAGAAGGTCCTTCCTATCCATCACAGACCACTAGAAGGTCCTTCCTATCCATCACAGACCACTAGAAGGTCCTTCCTGTCCATCACAGACAACTAGAAGATTCTTGCTGTCCATCACAGACCACTAGAAGGTCCTTCCTGTCCATCACAGACCACTAGAAGATCCTTCCTGTCCATCACAGACCACTAGAAGATCCTTCCTGTCCATCACAGACCACTAGAAGATCCTTCCTGTCCACATCTAGAAAAGCCTACCGTGACTTTTTGAACAAACCTGAATGAGTAAAGACTGGTTCACACGGTGATTCTCGGCCATCGTAAAGGACTCGTACCAGTCTAACTGTACTGTCATGCTGTGCGATGGAAGCATGTTAAAGGTCACATGGTACAACTCTTTTCCATGCTATTGCAAACATACTGAATGCATTAACGTTTATTCAAACATTAGGCGCTGCAGAGTTGCACCACAAATGTGACAGAATTACCAGAACAACAATGGATACAAACCAAGCTGCTTTCACTCTGTTCTGTTGATTCTGACTCTGATGTTGCCATTGTTTGATTAACCTTGTTGTTATTCCACGTCTGCCTCGGTGTGTTATCTATTTAGTTTTGAAATGCTTGACCTCAAGCTCAGCCACTGGGTGTGCTCCTATTGGTTTGTTGTAAATTCCAGTCATAGCTTTTCTGACAGAGTTTGATATCAGTCTTTGGTCGTGAGACTGAGATCTTACAGCTTTACAGAAACTTTTCATTTCCCTTTGGGATTAATGAATGACTTTTGATTAGATTTTTTGATTGATGAGAGAAATGGAGACAATCCCAGGTTCAGTCAGTGAGAATGATCTCCCTCTGTAGGGGGGCTGGGCTCAGCCGTAGAAATACGGTGAGGAGCTCCATCATCTCAGAGTTTGAAGTAAAGACGCTGCTCTGCTGCATTGAAAAGAGGTGGCTGATGTTCAGGAAACTCACAAGGATTCCTCCTGATCGTCTACCTTTTTTGGGGGGGTTCCAGGTACATCCCAGTGGGAGGTGACCTCAGGGTACAACCAGAACTTATTGAAGAGATTTTTTTTCCTCTCTGGTCTGCGAAGTCCTTGGGATGCTCCAGATGGAAGGTGTCGCTGTGGAGAAGAGATCTGGGCATCCTGTTTGAACCTATTACCTCTGACACCTGAACCTGTACAGGCAGAAGAAAAGGAAGCAATGGTTTCCACTGAACATCTCCACTTCATGGTTTGTTCAGAGCCTGAGAGCTTTGCTGTCAGGTTCTTTGTAGCAACAAGAGGCTTTCTCCTGCCAATCCTCATAAAAACTATAGATGTTTAGTCTTTTTATAGATGTAATGAATTTAAAGGATACACTTTCTGAGATGTCCATTCCTTAGAAGGCTTCCTTAAATGTTTCAGTTTGTTAATAATCTATTTTCACT
>SSNR01000260.1:533733-564596 GCA_006937965.1 Callopanchax toddi | reverse complement strand
CCCCCCCCCCCCCCCCACACACACACACACACACACTCCTGTGTTGGATGTGGCTCGGCGGCTCTGGGATTACCAGAGGTGAGACGAGCTCCAGACTGGCTCCGTGTGCTGCTGCAGACACATGAAACACTGATTTTGCGGCGCCGTAAATGTCACACATCTGACATGTAGACAGCTTTATTGAAGTAATACTGGGAGTGTGTCTTCTGTCTGCCCCTTTCTTCCACTCATTCTGTCTTTAATTTCACACTTTTCTTCCGTCCTTGTCTCTTACGGTTGTCTTCTGCCCACCTCTCTGGTTGCTGTTTCATGCTCTTCATGTTTTCCTACCGTTTTTACCTCCTGTCTCAGTGTCGTTTAGATTGATTTGCTAATATAAGCCAGGGATTGTTGAGTGCTCCTGTTAAATATCGATTGTTGTCATAGGACTTTGTGATAAATCAGTTATATTTCACTTTTTAGTTTAGCTCCAAATGATCATGAAAACAATGTAATAAAAAGACAGTTACTATGAGCCTGACGGGGCTGATGTGCAGCTCTATGAGGACCGTGAACATCATGTGATCATAGCATACTGTCTAGTGCGCCCTGCAGAGTCAGGCTAATAAAATAGACTTTAAAATCTAAAATGCATTTAGTCATTTTGCTGCTCTGAGAAGGTCCTTCAGCTCACTATCTCCTAGTGCAGGTGGAGCCTTCTGTAGCAGACGGACATCAATACAGCAGTCGATATTCTTGAATCTGTATATTTACTGAGTCAAAGTCACTGTGGCTGTGTCCTCAGCACCACCCAAACCCCCAACAGTGATGCATTATGGGTCAGGATTAGATGAAGAACCACAGAGTGAAATGTGAGGGAATGGAATCCCACTGACCATCAGTCTGACCGGATTCATCTCTGTGATAGTTACTAATCATGTCCTCTGGTTCTCATCAGATCATGGACGGACCTGGAGACAACGACCCGGATCTCATCCCCGCCACCCACCCACGCTTCTGTGAGGCCATCAAGACGGATGAGGCGGCGTACACTGCACTGTTCACCAAAACCTTCCAGAACAAAACCTTTTATGTGTACCGTCTCAAGAAGAAACGCAAGAAAAGTTCCAAAAGCTCCTCGGAGCCAGGTTTGACACAGTAATGGGACCAGAACCAAAGAAGTCCTCCAGTAGAGACCGGAGAGAAGACGGCATCAATGGAAGGACTGGATCCTCCGCTGTGCGTCCTGTTGTTTTAACAGGCTCTATGACCTGAAGCAGCTGTTTGACTGCTGCTGCTGTCTCCTCAGTCAGAGGGAAGGATCAAGGTTTGATTTATGAATCGGTCTAAATCATGACTTTCCTCAGCTATAAATGGCTTAAATTTTTAGAAACATCTAGTTTGTGTTGCTTAGTTTTTGAGTAATCGGCTCGATGGGTCCAGTTTCTCTGGGATCAGAAGACTAAAGACGCTGTGGAGAGTTTACTGAAGACTAGATTATATTTGGAGAAGTGACTGGAGACTTCTTTTATAACATTTTACATAACTCACTGAATCATTCCATTCCAGCTGCTTGTATGATTTATGTGATTTTATTTAAAGGGATCAACCTGCCACTCATATCAGCTGATAGGATCCTTCTGTTCTACAAACTGTTCTCCAGCTGCAGCGAGAACCAGTTTGATCCTCGGTCGGTTAGACGACCCGTCCTGTAGAAACCGTTTGATTAGAGTCATGTAGAGGTTTCTGGAAAAAGAGTTCCAGCAGCACCGAAGAAGGAACTCAATTTAAACAACTGTAATGGCCAACATGCTTAGTGTGGCGTTCGTTCTGTGTAAACAAATAATACTCAGAATTGGATCAATTGGTGGAGTGTTTCAAAATCACCAGTTTGATTCAACAAAAGAAGAAACATTTCACACCAATAAAGACTGGTCCCAAAGGTTCAGTCGGTCTAAAAGGCTTTGGCTTTTCTTCATTTGAGCCTCATTTTGACCCTGGAGCTTAAAGCTGTCGTTTAGTGGTCTGGTCACTAGCACCAGGTAACCTGATTCATCAAAACATACTGTAGAAGGACGTTCAGCAGTTACACAGTCAGACGACTTACTGAGTCAGCAGAAATCCTGACTTTCCATCCAGAAGTTTAAAATGTTTCAGATCTGTTTGAATTCACCCTGTGAGACAAATTAGAATAAAAACCCATCAGAACTACAACACAGTGATGTTAAAAAGATGTGTACATACTTCAAACATCTCCTGATTAAAAACAGTCCTCATTCATTCAGACGACCTCCTTAATGACCAAATAATCAAACCTCAACAATAACAAACATTTTTCATCCATTCTGTTGTTTTTTTATCACTTTCTTGTGTTTCTTTGCATCCTGAGAACTTTAGGTGAAGCTTATTGAAACACTGACCTTCAACTAAACCCCGCCTCTTTTACTTCTGATTGGTTTATTCCTCTCTGTGGAAGCCTGTCATTGGTTAGAAGTCCAGCAGGGTGGAAGAAAGCTACAGTTTGAGAATTGACTTTACGATATCAGGAGAGGTAAACACATTTCCTGTGAGTGTTTTGGACAGTAGGGTCCTTCTGTTTGTAATGTAATTATTAGTTTTTGTTCTTGATTCATTTGTGATGTTGATATATCTGTGATGCTAGGTTTATGATATATTGTGCAGCTCTAGTTCCAGTCAGACACCGAGTGAACACAGCGTAGTCAGCTCCCTGGTCCAGATGGTTTAGGAGGCTCAGACTGTTGGTGACTAGCTGGAGACTCAACAGTTTTTACATTTTCAGTTGGAATCACATCGAGCTGGTACGTAGAACAGTTTCAACCTGCGCAGAAATCTGTCCAAACTGCAAATCAGTGTTCTGTTGAAGCAATAAACAGGTGAATTCACTATTGTTGTCCAGGTCAAATAGAAGTAGCTTCTTGATTCTATCTGCTCCTCATCAGGTCACAAAGCTAACGGGGCTAATTAAACACACCCATGAAGAGCAGTGGGTAGCGCTGAGTGTGATCACGCTGCACAAACTGAAGGCGCAGCAGCAGCGTCAGAGGAAAACCTTTTCGAAGTGATCTGCAGCAGGATGATGTTTTTTTAAAGTTAAAAATGAAACTGGAGCTTGCTGATCAGTTTCCAGCTTTAATCTTCAAACCGAGGCCGTGTTTGAAATGCGCCCCCTTCACCACAAGGGGCACTACACAGTGAGTCAGCCGTGTCGTAGTGCTCAATGTCTCTCCACTACATAGGGCCCTAGAAACGGGTCACATGATACGACAAAAGTAGTGCACGGCGTCTGTACGCTACATTGGTAGAAATAGACCACAATGCATTGCGGTGAGGACTCAGAAGATGATGGATTGTTGGGGAGAAAACATTTAACTTCCATGTTTTAACCAGGTTATCATGTTCATCACCAGCGTGGTTCCTGCCTTCGTTCGTTCCTGCAGCACATTGCTGCTCGGTGTCCAGTGCTCAGTTAATGCTCACTGCTGTCAAGAGGCGCGGTCGTTGGCACTGTGGTCTCACAGTGAGGGGGTCACATGTTCAGATCCTGGCTGTGCTCTTTCTGCGTGGTGTTAGCATGTTCTCCCCGTGCATGTCTGGGTTTCCTCTGGGTGCTCCGGTTTGCCCCACAGATCCCAGCATGCCTCTTAGGTTGGTTGTGCGTGTTGCTGTGGATTAAGTGTCTGCTAAGTGAATAAATAACAACAATCAATGTGGTGAACGAGTGAGCAAGTCTTAGCGTTTAGACGCTGGTAGAGTCTTCATCAGTCACTCCTCCTGAGGAGGAATCTCATCCATCGTCTTATCACTTTGTATAAAGATCATAGTGGGTCCATTTTAGTCACTTGGGCTGATGCTGAGACACTTTTTATCACAGCAGGGTTTTCTTTGGACGTGGGTGTTGTTTCCCTGCGTGTGCAGCTTAATGCTGTTTAAATGTGGACAGACCTGCCATGTTTGATGGGGCAGACGTCCTTAAAGAGGGCTCTGTGATTTCAACAGACATTTTCTGCTCTTGCAAAAGACTTGAAATCAGTTGTTGAATTTTTAATTATTTCTGATTTTCTTATCAATTCTTTCTGTTTATTTGCCATTTTGATGTTGTCCCAGTGAGACTGTAGTTTCAAAGGTCACCACCCAAAGTTCACACCTTTCTCTCACTTCCTGGCTCACGAAGACTGAGTCAGGAATGTTTCCAGACTCAACAATGACTTAGTCTCAGTTTTTAGAACAAATTCCACAATAAAACTCCTATAAAATGTTATTATAGTGTGAACTGTTTCAATAATGTAGACTCTGTTGTTGATCACCAATAGTCTCAGCCCAGTTTACTGGTTTAAGCTCATCTAGAAAGTGTATTTCTATCTGTAACGTGTTTCGTATTTGCGAGTAAATCTGTTTTAAAGGAGAAAACTGATTTTTAGTGACACACGGGTTCCTGCCTGTATTATTTTTGTCTTTTTCTCTGAAAACTCAGTGCCTGAATGACAGGATGGTTTGTTTCTGATCAGTTAGCTGAGACAACAGGGCTACATGCTATCAGCTACTCTCACATAGGAAAGGAAGATAATTATTTGTTTTTGTTTGCTTCTTTTCATTTCCTGTCTAAATGTTTTGTGGTTTTGTGATGCTGAGTTCGGCGCGGGTTCCCAGTGATGTTCGTCGTGACACTTTTGTTGTGATTGCCTTGGTGTTTTTCTGTCGGCTCCGTGACTCTCATCAGCAGCAGTCTCAACCTTTTCACTCGTCTTACTCTCACGTACAAACACGCATGAATAATGTAAGTGGCCAGGAAATTGCAGCAGGCTGACAACTGCACTGATTCCTCGCCGCAATCCAAAATAATTCAGGGGAGAGATAAGGGTGAGGGCGGGGGGAGTCGGGCAACACTTGCATATCAAACGGAGGTTTTGTGGTTTGAAAAGGCAAAGAGGAGGAGGAAGGGCAGCAAAATAGACTTGCGTTAAAGAGAAACATCAAAACATGGGTTGACTGTAACCTGAAAGCCTTTTTACCTCCAGCTGAAGGAGGTGATGGAGCGGTGGAGGCAGTGATGGGCTGCTGTTCCTCTCCTGTAACATCTGTGCTCATGCTAATGAGGACCTCTGTTTTTGAGCGTTTACACAGTCCTGCTCACTTGTCACAGGGCTTTTGAAAGCGTGTTGTTCGTTAACGCCGCGGCCCAGTTGTAATGCATACCAATAGGATCAGCGCCGAGCCGCAGCGCTCGCTCTTCCTCTGTCCTGCCTACAAATTGGATGTTTAATTAAGGAGATGTTGGATCGCTTTATTTGAGAGAAAAGTGATTCCATTATGTTTGCCTAATAGGAGTGTCCTAATGTGATATTATTCTCAGCGCTGGTAATTTCCATACATATTGGGATTAGTGGTTCATTCAGAGGCGTCTGTCGGTCTCCGGGTTCCTTTAATGAACACAACGCTTCACTGTGTACGCTCACACGACTTTTTAAAGGACCTAAATGATTTTACTGCACTGTTCTGATGTACAGCTCTGGATAACTAATCAATTAAAAGTTTTAAAGACAGGCGCTGTGTTTGAAGTCTCTTGGTAAACTAAAAGAGGACAATGTGTAATGTTGGACTTCAATGTGTTGGCTTTTTTTCTCTAAATGTTTTATTATCGTATTGACCCGAATATAAGACGGGGTTTTTTCGTTGAAAGTTATTTAAGAAAGGGGGTGGTCTTATAATCGCGGCCTAGTTTTTGGGGGTCATTACACGACCAAACCAGCAGAGGGCACAGTCTTCTGGTCAAAGCGGCAGCAACAGGAAGCAGCTCAGATAGCGACCGGTCCCGGTCCGGACCAGCTCAAAGTTACAGGTCCACTGGGATTAAAGAGCCTGACCGGATGATCAGTCCAGCCAGGTCCACCTTCCAGACCCAGGGAAGGAGCTTTCAGCGCGGACCTTTCTCAGGTGAGGGCTCGGCTCTCGTCGGCCATTCACACAGGCGCTCTTCCTCACACCGCTGCTCAGAACCTCGTTCTGGACCCGACTCTCACGCAGTCAAGAGCAGACGTCGCCTGTCTGTGTGTTTAATACGGGCACTTCCGGCTCACGTCTCCTGTAACCCTGCATGTCGACAGAGCGAACACCGTCTTCAAACAGGCTTGTCGGTGGGTGTAGGCGAGAAACGAGGGAGGCCATAACGTTGAATCAAGTCAACTAAAGATTATTGTCATGGTATGCTCTGAGGTCTTTAATTTGAAATCTGGTTGTATATTTTACTGTAAATTTCAAAATGCTGTTAATTTTTCAAAAAAAAAAAAAAAGATGTTTAGTTTTCAGAAAGCCTTTTTCCATAAAGCACATTTTGAAAAAGGGGCTCGTCTTATATTTGGACCAATGCGGTATATTGGTGTTTTAAACTGTTTCTGTGTGGCGGTTTGGTGTTTTATTCAGAGTTCATCTTCCTCTTATTCACGTCTGGAAACTCTTTTTGTCTTCAACCAGTCCCAGCCTGATTTCATGCTTCTCAAACACCGTCCAAAATCGTCCCCATTTCTTGCTTTGTTAGATTCGAGGCTGGGCTCTAAAGGCCCATCACAGCTCTGTGACTAGAAGGACAACATGTACTGTACGTTTTGTTGAATGTGTTTTAAATTCCAGGGACCTGGCAGAACGTTTGGAGTTACCTACTGTGATGTTATTGTGAATGTTGTTTCTCCAGCACACGGTCCTGTGAGGTGACATTTGTCAGTTTGAAACACTTTGCTAACATGGTCACTGTGTTGAATGAAAACATTTCACGTCACGATTCGATTTGGGATGTAAATAGTTTGTATGAGAGAACAATAGAAACGGTTATCTACGTTTTGTCGGAGCGTCTAATTGGTCGGCTTGTAGAAAACAGAATCTGATCTGATGTCAAATCAAACGGACCAAGGTGTCGTCTGATTGGTTGGTATCTGTTTTTGACAACATCTCATCTCTGGTGATTTTCGTATCAGCTGTGGTGTAACATGCACTGTGCCAACATGTCTGGACTTAATAAGGTGATGGTTTCATTGATTTAGCTTCTATCTATATTATATCTGAGTTCTGTTAGCTAACTGGGTTTAGTTAGAAAAGGTTTTTTGCTGCCCAAAGAGAACTGAAGTGCTAGAACTCACCTGTTGCTGTTGACAAGTCTCAGATACAACGTAAGGAAATGAATCTACCAGGACAGTGATTATGCTAAAAGAATAAAGTTTCATGAAATCTAGTGGAGATTGAGCATTTCGATACTTTTTGAAGCCAAATAGACTTCATCAGATTGGTGGATAAGCTAACAGTTATGTAATAGTTTGTAGTTTTCAACCAAAAGGATGAAGAATCTTACTAATCCTGTTGAAAAGTGAAGCAGAAACATCCTGTTTACAGTACAGAGCATTCAGGTTTAAACCAGAATTACACTCTGATTTTTTTATAGTCAGAATCCCATTCGTTTACATGGAGGGGGCGGGACTTACAGCCGGCCACTAGAGGGGGCGGGACTTACAGCCGGCCACTAGAGGGGGCGGGACTTACAGTCGGCCACTAGAGGGGGCGGGACTTACAGTCGGCCACTAGAGGGGGCGGGACTTACAGTCGGCCACTAGAGGGGGCGGGACTTACAGTCGGCCACTAGAGGGGGCTTTTCTGGTTTCCTCTTCAACTTCAGTGTTCTCATACAGTGCTAAGCTAATATATGAAACAAAATGGCCGAATTTTAACATAATCTGAGAATAAAAAATCATCCTAAATCGTTAGTAAAATGTTCAGCTTCATTTCGTTATTCGTGGAGTTAAAGGCTGATAACATGATCCTGATTCATCCCATCTGAGTTTTGCTGATTGGGCTGCAGAGTCAGACGACTCTTCGATGTTCCTCTATCAATCAGGATTTCTCTGAGTGTTTTTCTACTGGCTCTCATTGATTTTTGCCTTCTCTTCCTCCACAGTCAGTTTTTCTGTTTGACTCTTAGAAGTGTCCACACACGGACAACAATGAAGCAGAACTTTTCCTGAAATATTGAGAACGTCTGTATGCTGAAGCAACAAACATTTTGCCCTAAGTGGTGTTAAATCTGGCTCATTTTCCCCTCACCCGATATACGAGGATGTGCTGCGGACGGCGGGAAGCTCTCAGCTTCAACAGAGACTCTCTGGTTTGACTTGGATCAGGATGAATGAATCGGGATTAGAACCTCCCTGAACTGATGCATGTGATCAGACTGTGTCCTGTTTATATCAAAGGAATGTTCCATTTTGGTGCCTTTGGTCACTTTTTCATCTCAGATCTCCTGCACTGTTGGTTTATATTCATGTTTACGCTGAAACTCCTCGTGCCAATCACTTCATTATGGAAGAGATGTTCAGATTTACTATAAAAATCATCTGTGTTCAGTGGAAGTTTGCTCAATTAAAGTACTTTTTGTAAAAAAAAAATCTTTGTTTCCTTGTCCATCATTATGAGACCCCCTCCAGTTACAAATCTGTTCCCTCCTGTAGCATGTTGGAGCGTCACAGTGGGCCACCGTGTGCTGCTGCTCCATTCTGTCACATACAGACGCTCGGTCACGACCCTGAGCTGCAGGTTTTAACCTCAACATCTGATATGAATGCTGCAGAACGCCAGCCAAACTCTCACTCGTTTCCATGGTAACCTTGAAAGGGGGGGGGCATTAAAAGTAAAATCAATATGGAGGTGTAGTAGCTCGAGTAGAGAATGGATCAGCTGATCAGGAAGGTTACCTCTGCCCCCTCAACCCAGAGCAGAGGTGGGAGAAGGAAGCTTACCTCCCCAGAACCCCCTGTGACTGACCTACAGCGTCTTTATGCTGCAATGCAGACAAGAGTCATCTAGATCCTCTCATCAGATACACTCAGCTCTGCTCTATAGTAGATCTAAGATCTGCTCTTTAATGTTGTGTGTTTATGAGTTAATTTCAGTCACTTTGCTACTGTGCTGTAATGGAAACCTTCCCTGCTGAAGGTCAAATAGAATATTTACTAGAGTAGAAAAAACCCAGGATAAAACATCAGTCTGAGAACGTCGTGGGTTTCACTTGGAGCTACTCGATTAAGAGAATCATAATCATGATTATTAAGTTACTGGGTCAGGAGACAAATGCATTTATTTCTCCAAGTGAAAACACCTGGAAAGCTGCAGTGCGACTTGTCAAAATAAAAGCCTCAAGTGAGTGCTTAATCCACTGCAGGGGTTTTTAACTGCTGCTCATGTTTTACATTTTAAATGAAATACTTCAGAAGTATTTACTTATAGCTCTAAGATGTATAATTTTCTGGCTCATGGCACAAGCAGCATCAGATGAGCTGTTTAATGATGATGAAGCTGTTTTGTCATATTTTCATAACTTCTTTTTGTCCGATTTGCTTTTTTTGTCCCAGAGCAGCTGTGGCTACAACGTATCTTATCAGTGTGTGAATGTGTGTGTGTGAGTGTGTGTGTGTGTGTGTGTGTGTGTGAGTGAATGACTGTAATGAGTCCATGGACTTGATAAAGCTCTAGTATATAAATGCAGGTCATTAACCATTTCGTGACAAAATGAAGCATTTGCTTGCAACATCTAATGTGAAAAAATAATTTAAATAATTCGTTTTTGTAAATGTTATTGTTTTTGTGAATGTTTGGAGCCAAAACCTGAAATTCTCATTTCATTCCACTCCTTTTCTTTTGGAGCCTCTTTTGTCACCCAGATCTTTAGTTTCTGTCCTCGACGTGTGCAGCAGCTCTGAGGTTCTCCAGCTGCTGTTTTCAGATTGAATCAGGATTCTGCTCAGGCTCTGGTGCAAATAAATGGATTTATTGAGGAAAAAAGAGATCAAAGCAAATACAAAACACTTATATAACTGTCAAAAGCTCATCACCGTCATGTGGATAGAAAATATCTTCAGTTAAATTCTTTTTCTTCTTATGCTGCACATTTCAAACCTATGCTGCTTTTCCAGACAAAAAGCAATATTTCATCTCTCTGTATTTACAAACGAGGTAAAAACATTAACTTTTTCACAACAAGTCTGCACCCAGAACACAACATTTAGGAATCCGTTTTATGGTACAAATGAATGTGGAGGATGAAGTGTGTTCATCCTTCACCTCTGACTCAGGCTGGCCTTGCTCAAAGGAGGAATAAAATACAAACATCCCTCAGTCCCCGTCGTCTAATGGGAAAAAAATCAGAGAATCCTTGTGGGAGCAGCTCTGCAGCGTGGTGACGAGTCGTTTAGATACATGACAGAAGCTTCAACTGAAAATAACACGCTTCAGGAAAGCTGCAATCTGGGATCCGACCCCTCGGTCAGCCGCCATGAAAGTCCACACGCCGCTTTGGTTTGTCCAGCATGACAGCCAGCCATCAGCTCCCATTAGGATTAGTGACCTGACACCTCCTCACACGCTCCTGACCTTTAACCTCTCACTGCCAACTGCCATGGCTCAGTAGGGATGGAGACAAAGGAACAGAGAGGAGAGCTTTCTGTTTGCTGTGTAACAAACTGCCGCTGCTCTCTGCCTCCCCTCGTGATTTGCTCCCTGATTCAACCCTCCACCATGTAATCATCTTTCTTATCAAAGGTGAGAGAAGCTGCACAGTCTGTCTTACGCTCCACTTTAGTTCTGCCTCATGCTTCTTTTTTGTTCTTTTAAGATAAATTGTTCTCACTGGGTCAAAAGCTGCAGGAAAGGGATTGGGAAAAACACCCATCAGCCCTTGTGGCATGAAGCAGGTGGTGGGAATTCACCGTAGGATTTTAATGCACAATTAGAAGTTCAGTGACTGTGTTCTGGCTCATGTATCATCCTGATCCATCTCCTCCAGCCCCCCTGCTGCCTCTATTTGTGTTTGTTGAGTAGTCACCTTGGAAAGAGGCTCGTCGTCGTTTGTATTCAGCAGCGAGATCATCTGTTAAAACCGTCTCTCTCTGAGCGGCAGCGTTTGGTATGCCTGAGAAGGAGCGCACGCCAAACAGAGCAGCAGAGCGAGCGCTTCCGCCCCCTCCCCCTGCTGTCCACACGTCCACCTCTTTGTTACGAATCTGTTTGAATTTTTTGTGCGGCCCCAGCAGCCCCCTTGGGTGAGTGGGAACGATCGGCGGCGGCGTGCGAATGAGGATAGGAAATCAAATGAAGACGCGAGCGCGGTACTGAGCAGAAAGAGCTTGATGTCTTACAACCCACAGAGCTTTGAAACCGATACAGAACTACTCAACCCAGCAGAAGACGGCAAAATAAAATAAATCAGACCTCACCCTGCACCCAGAGATAGTCAAAGCTTTTTGTTTTTTCCTCCCGTATAAATATGAACCGAAGCTGTGCGCGGCCAAGCAGCAGGAACCCGACTGGTCCACTGGCTCTGTGGACCCGGTCCCTGATCTAGAACACATGTCCATATTTACAAAAGTGTCGTTGAGCAGCAAAGTGATAAAAACACACTTCTGGACCGTTTACGCCTCAGTGAGTGGTTCTGGCTCAGGTTGCTCTGGAGAACCGGTGGAGACTGATGCAGGTGATGACGTCTTCTCACAGGAATACATTTCATTTGTCTGTTAGGCCACCTGGTTGATGACAGGAGTGAGATTCATCAGTCTTCTCTACTCGTTTGTCTCTCGGCGTCTGATGACAGATTTTCCCGGTGGCCCGTTATTGGGTCCTGTTTGGGTTCAGAGGTCACCGGCCTCAGCTCGCTCATAAAGAGCACGCAGCTTCTCGAAGCGAGGCCCCCACTCTCCGAGGGTCTCCTCCCTCCTGGCCTCCCCTCCCCCCTCCCCCGAGCTCCCTCCATCTAGTCCCGCTGAGCTGAAGGAGCTGAGGGACCCGGCGGGCGAGCCCCCCCCCTCGGTGGAGAACACCTGTAGGGAGTCAAAAGGCCCAGAGTCCAGGTGCTGGTCCGCGTCGCGGATGATCTCGCACAGGTAGCGAGCCAGGTCCTGACTGGAAAACGACAAAGAGCACCTGGCTAGCTGGGGGGGCCGAGCCTGGCCCTGGGCCGGGGGCCGGGTGGGGGGAACGTCTCTACGGAGGCTGGTGGCGGTGGTGGCAGTGGAGGATGTGGACGGGGGAAGGGTGGTGGAGCTGGATGTGCGGCTGAGGAGGTCCAGAGACTGAGCTGAGGTTGGTGCCGGGGGCGCCTGGTGGAGGAGGTGGTGGTGATGGGAAGGAGGGGGGTGGTGCAGGGCTCTGGAGCGGCAGTACTGGACCGACTGGGCCGGGCTCGGCTGGAGGGACTTCTGCAGCTCCGCCATGTCGTAGGCGTTCTGGAAACAGAAATCAGAACAGGAAGTTTAAAAAGAGACGAGAGCAAACAAAAAGCAGGTGAGAGTGTTGGAGGACAAACGAGGAATAATGAAATGAGACAGAAAAATGAAAGAAGAGCAGGAAAACAATCAGCTCCCCTCATTAGATTCACTGAGAATGTTCCAGATGCTTCAGCTTCCAATCCATCTCCACTGACTGTCCCTTTATTCCCTCAGTCATCGTGACTCTGACGACTAAAACATCAGAGGAGGTGATAAAAACAGATGAGACCTTCTCCGCTCTGCGCCCTACAGCCTGCTGCAGGTTCAGCAGCAGCATGCTGGAAGTCACTTCAACACTAACGTGATTCCAGCAGAACTGTAACCATGGCTCAGAGAAATGTCTGTGGGAGGAGGAGGAGGAGGATGAAGTGATGCACATGCATGAAGGAGGAGGAGTGGGCGACTTTTTAAAGCTGATTATGTGACAAGTGGCAAGAGTCCCTATTATTTCTCTGCAGAAATTTCTAACAAAACAACAAAAAGCTGAAGAGCAGCTCGAACCTCAGGACTGCAGGTGATTCCACCAAACGTCAGATCAAGGACGGAGCTCGTGGACATTTTTAGGACACGTTAGAAACCATCGCCGCCTTCAGAAGCCCAGTCTGTCACAGCTGTTGTTGATACTATTTATAACTAGAGAAAGTGCCTGAAGGAAATGATTTTATAGGTCTGAACAAACAATGAGTCATCATTTAAAAATAGTTTTCCAGGAACTTACAAGCTCTGTAATCTTATCAGTGAGCCCTGAGAAATGTCCCTGTCGGCCCAGACAGGTGAGACATTGTACAACATGATCATTTAAACCAGATGTTCTGAAGGACTTTAATTTTATCCCTAATAATGTTTTATATGTTTCATTTTACTTAAAGGTAAGTATTAGGCTGGAGGTATCAGGCTGAACTTTCTGTGACTGTTCAGAACTCAGGTTCGTGTGTGGAGACGGCACAGTTCGGGGCGGCATTAGCTCAGTTGGGAGAGTGGCCGGTCTGGTAACCAGAGGGTCACCGGTTCGATCCCCAGCTCCAGCTGGGTTAGATTGTCGTTGTGTCCTTGGGCAAGACACTTCACCACCTTACTGTGTGAATGTGAGTGTGACTGTGTGTGAATGTTGGTGGTGGTCAGAAGGGCCGATGGTCAGAATGTCAGCCTCTCTTCTGTCAGTCTGCCCCAGGGCAGCTGTGGCTACAGACGTCTGTCGTAGTTTACCACCACCAGTGAGAATGACTGTGTGAATGAATGATGCAACTCTGTAAAGCGTCTTTGAGTGACCTAGAAAAAGCGCTATATAAAACTAATGCATTATAGATCAGCAGGAGGGAACCCTGGATGAGATCCACACGTACAGAGGACTTGTTTAGTGGAAACTCAACAAGTGGTTGCCAGGAAAAACTCTTATCTGAGGAGATAGCGTGAGAGGAGTCAGATGTGTTCTTGTTTTTGTTCTCTGTTTGCGGTCAAGGGCATTACACCACTGGTCCATGCGGAAGGTGCTTAGTGTTCTGTGATTGGCCAAGAATGGTTCGAGACGTGTACTGTGATAGGTTGATGTCACAGAAGCCACGATCTATAAAAGTGTCAGGCTCGCCTGTGTTCGGCAGATTTTTAGGGACTTTTTAGACTTCTGATTGGGGCTTATTTTGAACAAACTGTCCAGCTAAACTTATAATAAATCTTCAAACTAGAGAAGTAGTCTGTCTTCATTTTTCCTCTGAGTATCAAGAAGAATTTTATCTTCAACAGTTCAAGTTCAACACTAATAACAACAAAAACAACCTCCAACCAGGAGGAGGCATCCAGTCAGATGTCTGAACCACCTCAGCTTGGTGATTTTGATGAGAAGGAGCAGCAGCAGGACTCTGAGGCTCCTCCTTCCCGGGTCACCTCTACTTCCCTCTAAGGCTGAGCCCAGAGAGGAAGGCCATTTCATACACTTGTGTCCAGGATCTGTTCTTTCAGTCCTGATCCAAATCCTGTGACTGGAGGTGAGGGTTGGAATGTGAACAGAGCAGAGTAACACCTTCATCACTGCAGATGAAGCCCTGATCTGTTGTCCCTCTCTTCAGACGGAGCTCCTGCTTTTGTTGTGGAGGTGGGGCCCTTGAGGGCCTACATGTTTAAAACATCTTCCTGCTCAAACACACCTGGTTCAATGGGTAAATGGAGGCCCTCAGCATGTCCTTGTTTCAAATCAGGTGTGTTGGAACAGGAAACACTGAAACATGTAGGAGTGGCTTAAGAGGACTGGAGTTTGAGAGGGACCTGATAGGTACCCCATACTCCCACAGCACCCTGATAGAAACCCTCGAAGGACATGGCTCTGGGTTCTGTTCAGATCAACAACTCAAATCCCTAGACCCCATCAGCAACACTGAAAGGGTGAACAGTCCATCCATCGTTCCACAACCAGATGAAATCCCCACTGTTCCTCATGAACTGGAGGTCAGGTTCTTCCAACACCCTGAAGCAGACTTCCCAGTGGAGACTGAGCGCTGCATGTGATCTCTGACACCTGGAACATCTAGTCCCACCACTCAGGTCTCCCACTCCACAGGAGTCACATCAGGAAACAGGTAACCTCTAACAGGCTGCAACATGTCATGTGACGTATCTCACATTAGGCTTCTGAATATGAGACAACCCGATTATAAGGGGACCTCTCCCTTTATCAGATGGACCTTCTGGAAAAAAGTTTTTTGACCACTAACTCATCTTTTTTATGGTTTATATATATATACATATAGCATTTAAAAATCTACAGCCACATTTGAAATTGAACACTATTATTATTATTTTCAAAGCAAAGCATTACCTATTACCATACAATATCCAAGAGTTTTTTATCCTGAAGACAAATAAAGAAAATCAAAGAAGGAAATCAGACTTTCAAAATACGAGAACAACACTGAAAGAAATGTGCACCTCAATAAAGGAAGTCAAAAGACAAAGAACTAACTACCTGTGTAAGACTTGGCGTGTTCCAAAGAAAATTCAAAGAAAAAATTGTAAACTCAGAAAGCTATGACAGAAGAATAACTACCGGTAGTAAAGAAAGAAAAAAGAGAGAAACCAACTTAGCTCTTTAGCAATAAACTGTAAGGGTAACAGAACAAAACAAACACAACAAAAACAAGACTGGAAAAGGGAAATATGTAAATAAAAAAAGAAAGAAAAAAGGAGTGATTTGTAAACTGAAACTTGTAAATCAAGACATGGACGGCTATAAGCTTCAGCTTCAGACATCCCTATTTCCACTGAGAAATCTAGAATATGAATGTACAGTTAGAAGAGCAAACTGTGATTATGCATGACAAGAAATTCATAACTGTATATAACGGTATAACTGTGTACAATCTAAGTAAACTCATTCATTCATTCGTTCAATCAACACTTGGCAGGGATAGCAGTTCCGTTCCCCGAGGGCCGGTACCCACCAGGTTTTAGGTGTCTCCCTGCTTCAACACACCTGATTCAAATGACTGAATTACTTCCTCATCATGTCACGTTCTGAAGAAGTCTGTTAATCAGCCATTCATTTGAATCAGGTGTGTTGAAGCAGGGAGACACCTAAAACCTGGTGGGTACCGGCCCTGGGGGAAGGGAACTGCTGATCCCTGATTTATCATCAAAATAATCTGTATTGTGTCTGAATTTAGCAGTTAACAGTTAGCTTTTCAGCAGCTGAGTCTTAGTTTCTGGGCTCTCCATCTCCTCACATCACTCTCTGACACGTCGAGTTGTTTTCTGACTGCTGCATTCATCAGCCTAACGTTTACATCATGACTTCTCCTCAGTTCCTAGTTCACTTGCTCAACTTTTAAACCACTCTGTTCAGGATGCTCTTTCCCTTCATGCAGCTGCTGTTGCATCCAGTCCCTGCAGCCAGTTTGACCACACTTCTCATAGTATATGTGCAGCTACATTTGGGCTGTGAGTCTTTGAAGGCAGGATCCAGTCAGCTGTTGGGGTCACTTCAGCTCTGAGTTCTGTCATGGTGACATCCGGCTCAAATTTAAGTGTGCGAGAAACTCAAGGCCTCAAACTGCTCATCCACAGTGCTAGGCCCATCTTCACACCTTCTGGTTATTGACTTCGAACATGAGAGCGTGAGCGTGTGTAGTAATGTAGAAAGCACATATTTTTGCTTCGATGAAAGCTTTGATATTATGCAAGCTCTTAGAACTGCATGTGGGTTCCACTGGCTGGTGGAGAGAGGAGATAAGGATTTTGCGTGGGCCTAATTTAAACACTACCTCACACACTGCACAATTTTATTCCAAATTGAATTGACTTAATCCACTGCAAAGCTGCTAGCATGTACTCAATGCCAAGCTTTTTAAAAATAATTGTAATGGCAGGCTTTAAAAATGAAAAAAATGCAGTCATAAGTATTCCCTCTTCATGAAGATGAGTGAGATCTGCATAATTTAATCCGTATGCCCCTGGAGTGTGATTCTACGGCTCTGTTAGAAGGATACAGTATAATGCATGCAGGTGTGTTGGAGTAGCGTACCTGGTCCTCCTCCCCGCCTCCCTCCTCATCATAGTTGAGAACGTTCTCTCGGATGTCCTCCCACCCATCGTGGTGTGCTGAGACATGGTACACGCCCTCCTTCAGCCCCTTGTAGGACCTCCAGCGAGTGTAGAGGAAAATGCCCAGCAGCAGCACTGCAGCAGAGACAGCAGCACGGCCATTAGCATCACAAATTCAATAAGTGACCAAAATCCTTCAGGCAGTGAGGGTCTGACCCCAGAGAGAGGGGCTCTTTGATGGAGCCGGCCTCGAGCATCAGCTGGACATAATGAGAACATTTTAAAATCAACAGATAAACTGATGAATTATTTCATTGATGTTTGGCCAAGGATTTCAAGGACATCAGTTCTCTTTCATTAGTTCAATCAGTAATTTACACTTTTCACATGAAGAGATTTTAAAACGTGGTCAGGGTGACACATGTGGGAGTGAGTGGTGTAGCCACAGGAGACCAATTCCACCCAAACCCACCACAGTAACAGGGACCAGGACCTACATGTAAACGTGTCACATGAAGAGAAACTTCAAGGCAAACAGGTTCAAACAGGGTTACATCTGTTGGAGACGTGTTGGAAAAACAAAACTGCAACAAAATGATCAAATTCTAGTAGCAGACAGGCTGAGTTGGTAGATTTTAAACTCACTAGTGTGACATTTCATATCGGCGCTGTCGGTCAAAAACCTGTCTCCAAATACAACTTTTCAGGAAATAAAAAACTTCTTCACAAAAGCCAGTGACTTGACACTTTTAAAGCACTGATTGATGTGAAAGATGACCAATAGAGCTGGTTTATATGAAAGGGATGAAAAAAGGACAGTAATAATCTATTAAGTCTCAGTTTGTTTGTGATTCAGGCGCCGACACTTTCTGAGGTCATCTTCTGTTTTTTACACTTTCTGACTTGCAGAACTAAACTGATTCGGACATGTTCCATTTCTCTTCAAGTGCAAGTAGACTTTGCAGCTATTTTTAGAGCAGTGGTCACCAAGCCAAGATCACTTCACATGTTTAAATTAAGTTCTACAAATTTAAAAAGTACATAAATAAAACTCTGCACATTCTTAAAAACTGAAAAAATTTTTCATTTTTTATTAAAGTGCCCATGCCTCCATATTTAAATGACTTTATATTAAACAGGTGTAATCTTTGATGCCTCTAGATCAGCGTTGCACCATTATAACTCAAAATACGCTGTAATTATTTCCTAAGGAGCAACTCAGAGATCAGAAGAAAGCGCCGCCTTCCGATTCTGCTGGGTTTCTCCTTATTTGGCAGCCTGACACTTCTGCTGCAGTAGGGGGCAGTGCCCAGTAGGGGGCAGTGCCGTCACGTGAAAGAGAAACGAAACTGAAACTAAACACTACACGGTCTATGGGCAATGGCGGCGGCACTGCCTCGCTCCAGTTGTCGTGAACGTGCATGTGGGAGGAGAATTGACCATATAAGCAAGTCCGGATCACTATGACCTCATAGCGGGCTGGAGTGAAAAAAACTGTTTGAAACCTGGGTCTGAAATCTGGAAGAGCTTCTCACTGGCTGGACTAGGAGACAGATGGACGCCGTTTTTTGCTCTTTCTGGCAGGTTTAAGGTGAGAACTCAACGTTGCAACATGATAGATGAGTCAGAAAACATGGAAACTGATGTCATGGGACCTTTAAAAATCTTTACATTTCATCTCCATACAGGACCCAACCTGACCAGAAAAGGGTGGATTGCCAACTCCAGGTTGGGAGAGAGGTCTTACCCCAAGTGAAGGAGTGTATCTCAGGGTCTTGTTCACGAGTAAGGGAAGGAGGGAGATCGACAGGCGGGTTAGGGCAGCGTCTGCAGTGATGGACACTGAACTGATCGGTCGTGGTGAAGAAGGAGCTGAGCCAGAAAGCAAGGCTCTGGATTTACCGGTCGGTCTACGTCTGAGTCCTCACCTAGGGTCATGAGACTGAAAGAATGAGATCGTGGATACAAGCTGCTGAAATGAGTTTTCTGCGCAGGGTGGCCGGACTCAGCCTTAGAGATAGGGTGAGGATCTCGGAATAGAGCTGCTGCTCCTCCATATAGAGAGGAGTTACCTGTTGAGGTGGTTCAGGCATCTGGTCAGGATGCCTCCCTCAGGAGGTGTTCTGGACATGTCCTGCTGGCAGGAGACCCCGGGTCAACCCAGGACAAGCTGGAGAAATCCATCTCCAGGTTGGCCTGGGAACATCTGGGAGATGCAGCTGAGGACCTGGCAGACTTGGCCAGGGAGAGGATGCCGGATGTCCTAACTGGAATGCTGCTCCCGTGTCCTGGACCCAGAAAAGTGGAGGAAGGGGGGCAAGGCTATCGGATCTACTTTGATTGACACAGAGATGGACCGGTCCATCGCAATCTGCAGCTTGGTGATCTCTGTTTTACAGCATAGTCTTCTTTTGACCACATTAAAAATGGTAGGAAATTGAAAGACCTCGCAATCGTTTCAAGACATTCATGAACCTCCCTCCAGGTGAATGCTGCTATAATGTGTCCCCAGCTTCACTCCCTTCCCTCTGTCTCTATCTTTACCAGCCCATGAGGGAAACGTTGTCTCTGAGCTGTTAAACACTTCACTAAAGCTTAACTGCTGCCTCACACTTTGATTTTTCAGAAAGCTTTCACAACCTGCTGCAGGCTGAACAATGCTGGTGTTAAAGGTCAGAGTGAACAAAACCCTCCAGGGAATGAAAGCACAACAACAAGCTGAGAAATGTTGGAGGACTTCTGAATTGTTTCATGAAATCTGACAGATGGACAGAAAGAACCTGTGCACTTTCATTTCATTCACTTAAACTCCTCCATCCCTCTGTTGCTCATGCAGTTAGTTTCACAGCAACAACCTAAATGGACCCAGCAGATGTTCTGGATCCCAGACTGGTTCTTCTGTGGAGAGCCTGAAGGACCTCAGAGAAATCTGACCTATTGGCAATCAGCTGTTGAACTCGTACAAAAACAAACACCAGTGGTGGAAGTGAGGAGGGACACTGGTATCAACCAGTTAGATTTACTACACTGTGTGTGTGTGTGTGTGTGTGTGTGCGTGTGTGTGTGTGTGTGCGTGCAGAGCACCAAATCATCACAGAAACGTCCCAATACACTTTGTTTTTATTATTTAATATTTTATAGGTTTCTCTAAAACTTTCCAAGTTCCCCCATCAGAAACTCAGGGTTCAACATAACAGGCTCTCCGACCAGTAGCAGGTTTTTAAATAAACATGAACAGGAACCAGTTTATAAGAGACAAGTTCTTGTTTTATGCCCTCCAGTACCGCAGCCTGTGATACTTCAGAGATGGACTGGAGGACAGAGGAGTCCTGATGAAGCACCAAAAGCCAGGACAGTTTAACACTAATAAAAATAATATATAGGGCCGTCAGCCTTAAATCCATGAACATGAGGAAAGTGAGTAGGCAGAAAACATGTCTGCTTTTCTTCTTAGAGAAGCTCTCACCAGTTTGCATCAACTCTTTCAGCATCAATAGACACACAGCACGGAGCTCTGGAAAAAATCGGTCATAATCCCAGTCCATGAAAAACACGCCCCCTGGTGGAATATGGTAACCGGCCTGTGGCTCTCCAATGGTATGACACCCCTGAGACTCTAAAGAGAGGAGCTACGTGTGGAGCAGACGTCCATAGACCAATTTCTATTTGCATATGAATCTACATTGCATATGGCGTCCCTCGTGCGTATGTAGCACGAGGGACGCCATTTCAACATTAAAGTTCTAAAACACCTTCAGAGTCGTGCTGTGTACGCCAGGTGGTTCTTATTGATTTTAACTCAATGCAGCCTCATACTCTCCTTAGAACTTAGTCCAGCTGCATGTGGACCCATGTTTAATTGACATTCTTCTCTCTCACACTGGTCACAACATGTAAAAATAAATTCAATTCTGTCCAGTAAAGCTGTAGGTAGCACAGGGCCCTACGGGGTTCATCAGTTCACCTTTTCTTTTCTCTTTATACACCAATAACTGTGTCAGCGCTCGGCCCAATCAATAGATAATCAAGTTGTCTGATGATACTGTTATCAGTCTGCTCACAAACAACCCAGGAAACCATAAAGCTGCTGTAGATGTGTTAGTGGACTGATGCTCATAAACTGAATATAAACACAGGTGAAACTGTCAAGATGCTGCTGGTCTGGATGTCAGATCAAATGAGACCTGAGTCCAGTGGCCACACGCTAAAACACCGCCACCAAAAAGGTCATGTCTTTCAAATATTTAGGCATAAACATCAACAGTGACTTGCTACCTGGTCTCCTGAACATCTACCTTCCTCCTCTGCATCCTGTCAACCAGCTCTCTAGCTTTTCCTGTCATGATCCCAACATTCAAAGTCCCTACATTTAGTCCTGATTTTCCTCTTCTCTCTGTGTCTGTGGACACACCTTCCCCCTGCCTCTCTATGACCAACAGTAGCCCTCTAACCAGAACGCTGCAGGTCGACAGCACCGGTGAAGCCTTTGTTAACCTGGGCCTCCACCGACCTGATATGGAGTTCTAGAATTTTGTGATTTGCATGTTTTACATCTGATGCCCTTCCTGCCACAACCCTCTGCATTTCACTGAGCTATATATATATATATATATATATATATATATATATATATATATATATATATATATATATAATAAAATGATCATGATACTTTATCAGGGAAATGAAATGGATGTGTTGAAAACATGTGTTTAAAGTACAAATACATTTATAATTATAAAGGACAACTTTTTAATGAAGTTTTTTCAGTGCATGAGCAACTGAAATGAAGGGCAGGAAAATACATGTTGACCACACAATTAGTTCAGGAACAGGAAGTGAGCGTTAGCCTCGATTTTAGCTAACGTCCACATGAAATCATGTCGGCAACTGAAGAGAAGTGAGTTTGTTAAAGACTTGTAGCTGGATGAGCAAAACAAGATGTAAAAACTGTGAAAATAAAACAACAGAGATGCTTGTTCTGGGGAAATATCACCACAAAATAATAAACCAGTTAAGTCCATGTTGCTGTTTGGAGCTACATAGACTGACTTCCTGTGGAAAAATAACAATAAAACAACAAAAGAAATGTCATCATCCTGATCATCATCATCATCATCATCCTGATCATCATCATCATCATCATCCTGATCATCATCATCATCATCATCATCATCATCATCATTATCAAGGAGTCAAACAGGTCAAGGTCAGACTTTGGTTCATGTGAAGCTTTTATTGGACTTAAGTCAGTTGTTTCTTTCCCCTCGTATGAAACGTGTATATGAAGAACTTTACAATACAAATGTACAAAACAGTTAAAATCTGTGATTTTCAGGCCGATTTTGAACCATCTTTAAAAAGTATTCAATGTTCTGTTGAATTGAGACACTTTACTTGCTCAGTTTTTTCACAAGTTTTATCAAATGTATTACATTATTTTTTTAATTGTTGACGTTGGACCAATCCAGCATATAATAAAACACTTTTTAGGTGAAAACAACATCATGAAACCCAGATTTGAATTTGGGGAAAACATTAAAATGAAAAAAGTTGTAATTTCAATGCAGAGCACTTTAGATGTTAGCCTAGAGACTGGAACTATAGCATGATCGTTATAGAAATGATTCAATGCAGGAAAGGATATCGTTATTTTTCCCATAGTGCCGTGCTCTAATGTGAAATCAATAAATGTGGGCTTTTCTGCAAATGTTGAAATGCTTCTTTTACCTCGGTGTTACCGTGACCTTTTCTAACATCTGCCAAACCCCGTGTTTTGTCTCGTACCTCTCACCTCTCACCTTAGTATTTACTTCACAACTCAACAGCTTTTACATGTTATTAACCTGCTTCCACCCACACAAACACCCCCACCGCTTCTCTTTACAGCCCAGCCACGTTTCCCTGGATGAACCAAAGCAGAAGCAACTAGTAGACTCTGAGCTCCATGTTGAGATAATATTTAATCATTTACAACCAAATGTCATTAACAGGCTGAATTACATTCTGAGTCACGCTCTATCTTCAGATCGGTTTTTGCTCACAACACATTCTCATTCCTTTTGCTGAGACTCTGTATAGGAGAGAAGCGTTTAATCACATTTGAGAGAAGCACCAATCCCACACCGCGACTGATTTCGACTGGCAGCATTCAAAATACCAGAGCTGTTCAAATCCTGTTAAACCAGACAAGAATCTGTGACCTTCTACGACTCAAACGCTGATTTTAAACATTTCCTCTTCTGCTTTTCCATTTCAATCTGATTTTCAATTGATGTGTTTTATTTAATGTTTACAGTCTTTGTCCCACATCGCAAATAAAACCCAGCATCCAGTCCATCAACTGAAGGTGCCAAAACTCCACAGTGAATTAATAACTTCCCATTAAACAGGTCTCCCTCCGACAGCTCTGTAGGAGCAAAGTCACTCAGCCAGAGACCAGCTGAAGCGCCACCAGAGGACGGATCAATACTCATTTACTGTCAACTTGTTGCTCTCGCCACAACTTCAGCGTCTGGCAGATTTATAAGACTAAATTGTTTCAAGAAGTTCGCAGTTCGTTTTCCAAGTGCCAATACGGCCTTTAATGGCCAGTGAAGCAGAGGAGGAGGAAGATAAAGACACAGAGAGACGGACTGTTGTTTTGGCAGGAGGAGCGTGGCAGATGGCTGTACCGGGTCACGGCGGTACAGGAGAGGCAGTGAACCTGCAACAACAAGGTCTCAGGTTCAATCCACGGACTCACTGAACCTCCTCCACACACAGAGAAATAAACACACCCAACCAGTGTTAGAAAACAACTACTAGCAGCATAAATGTTTCCAAAACCCGCGAGAGGCCTCGGCAACAGAATCGATACTAACAACAAATGCATGAAGCAAAGCCGGTATCTCTCTGGGCTGCAACTGCTTGTGACTTATTAGACACACAAAACCACCAGAAGAGATGCTAAATTCTTTAAAAACAAACCGGATTGGTGCAAACGATACTTCTGTGATCTGTTTTAAATCAAACCAGGTCTCAGTCTGGAAAATGACTTCATTTGAAACAAACTAGTTGTGCCATTTTAATGCAAATGTTCTTGTTATAATTTAGTCACTAATGGTTTTCTCATGCCCCAATTTGTTGTACCTGTTTTTCTGCTATTTGATCACCAGTCCGTCCCAAAGTTGTCTCATTTTTCTTCCACTTTCTGATTCACAAAAACTTGATTTAAAAAGCATTCCAGTTTGGTTTCAGCCACCAGTGATGAAACTGGGACAATTCTGAGAAGTAACTGGGTTTTCAGAATGTTTGAACTTGTTCAAAATTCCAGTCAGACGACAGCAAGGCCTTGTGACTCATGCAAGGAAATCAGGAATCCCTAAAAACGTTTTAAGACATTTTAGAACTCTGTCACCAACAGTCACAGCCCAGTGAGATACCAGCTGTTTGATAACACAACAACAAATATGCAGCAGAATATAAACTTCACAATAATATTTCAGATCCAGTCTTTCAACTAATAAATATTGGTTATAAGGAAAATACAAGAACATGTATTAAAACGTTCTGGTGAAGGTTGTCCAGGTCATCCAGGACAGGTAATCCTGGTAGGTTCAAACAATGATGTAGATGTAGGGGGGGGGGGGTCAAGCGTGTGCAGAAAAAGGAAGTGCAGATTACAGCGATCCACCCTGGTCCTGGTCTGGACCGGCCCAATGTTTCCAATACTGGAAAAAAGCCCGATGACCAGTCCTCGTCCAGACTCAGGGCAGGTGCCATCGGCGTAAGCGGTTTGGCGTGGGCTGTGAGGGGCTAGCGCCGGTCAATCAACACGTATCCCTTCTTAACTTGGACAGTGGACACAGGTCCGTCCACGCACAGCACCTGGTCCGCTGGCCTGCACATATTATTGGTGGGGACGCATCATCGCCATCCCTACCAAATCATAGGTTCAAACAAAGAAACCTTTACATATTTCCTTTTCTCGAAGATGTTTCACTTCTCATTAAAGGAATTCATCAATTAAACTAAAAAGCACACAGTACCAGTCTTTAAACTATAGCGTGACTTTTGTTGTTGTTTTCTCTTTTGACAAAGTTGATCTTTTCTCTCTTCCTCCAGGTTTCATGGATAGCAGAACTTTGACCTGAGAAGCCATTCTTTGTGTTGTGTGGTGTGTTTCTGTAGATGTTTTGTTGGTTAAATAACCCTCAGGAGGGAGGGTGGCATCCAGAAACTGTCTGCAGAGGAAATGGTTGGAGCTCCCATCAGTCCTCTGTCCTGTAAACAGTAAAGCA
Source organism: Callopanchax toddi (assembly GCA_006937965.1). Classification (NCBI taxonomy): domain Eukaryota; kingdom Metazoa; phylum Chordata; class Actinopteri; order Cyprinodontiformes; family Nothobranchiidae; genus Callopanchax; species Callopanchax toddi. The sequence goes on along the minus strand of SSNR01000260.1, from coordinate 539,491 downwards.
TCCCGAGTCCGTTCATGTGTTGGTTGTTTCTCAGCCGAGGGAGCGGACTCACTCACACGTTAGCCTCAGAACAGCCATAAATAAAGAATGGTACCTACGCATCCTCCCAGAGGGACTCCGCCAACCAGCCAACAACAGTTTGATGATAAATAATGATTTTTCCAGCATGATGGAGCTCCAGGCCATGAGGCTAAAGTTAGAACTGAAAGGCTCAGGAAACAACACTGAACATCAACAGTTTGAGTTCAAAACCATCAAATCACATTGAGAACTTGTGGTCAATACTCAAGAGGCGGGTGGGCTTGGACCAGTTGTTGATTGACAGCTTGTACTGTAGAGGTCTATAAGGACCAACACAGTGAAGATTGACTCTTTGCATTAACTTTATGTTGTTGTCAATAAAAGCCTTTGGAACTAATGAAATGCTGTAACTCTACTTCAGTAACAACATCCGACAAAACGATCTAAAACCACTAAAACAGCAAACCTGCCTCTGAGTCACTCTCAGAACGTTTGACTACAGCTGAAAATAATCACTAATATCACACTTCTGCATTTTCATCATAAAGGACAAAATATCTGGACCATGTTTCTAATAATCCAATAATAAATGGCTGATCCCAATAACAAACAGTAGATTCCATGACATATTTCTCCTTCTCCCAGGATGACACGTGGACAGCAGCACAGAGAGAAACCTGATGTTGAGCTGCTGTGAAGATGACTGCACCGCACTGCTTGAATCAATATCCTGTGCATTAGAGCCTGGACCCACATAAAGGAAAAATACAGACCATAATAACCAGCCAGGAAAATAAACTGCAAATATGAGGTGTGTTACTGTTTGGTTTATGGTCTCTGTCTCTATACGTCTCCACTTTCTGCTGCTGCGCTCCGCTGAGCTGTATGAGGGTGTGTGTGTGAGAGAGAGAGAGTGTGTGTGTGTGTGTGTGTGTGTGTGTGTGTGTGTGTGTGTGTGTGTGTGTGTGTGTGTGTGTGTGTGTGTGTGTGTGTGTGTGTGTGTGTGTGTGTGTGTGTGTGTGTGTGTGTGTGTGTGTGTGTGTGTGAAATGGCTGGACTGAGCTCCATGAGCAGGGAAGCTGGAGGTCAGGGTGTAGGAGATAAATCTGCTCTGTTCAAAGCCCTCTCTGGAGGGCAAACACAGAAACGGAGAATGTGATGGGTCTTTCTGACGGACGGCGTGTGAGAGCCTGAAGAGAAAGATTATGTGTTTATTTGTTTACAAAGCCTCCGAGGTCCTGTGCTGTCTTTGACCATCTTTTTATTTGTTTAACTTTCTCGCTCTTCTCTTCCTCCACTCACCACAACACTTTCTTTCAAGTTGTGTCCATTGATTCTATTGGCCTTTACCAACCTGAGCAGAATGTGGACCTCCAGCTGAGGCCCTGAGCTACAAACACCACAGGATGGTGCCACATGTTCTCCCAAAGGAAAGACATTAACATGTCAGCTGTTATTTTTATTATAAACAACGATGTACTGGTGACAGTTTGTTACCAAGTAGAACAAACAGCTGTTTTGATGTGGGATTCCCCTCACTCAGTGCAGCTTGTGTCTGTCACCTCGCTCTCTGATTGGCTACACGTCACATTCCACAGGCTGCTCCTCAGAGGGGACACCACTATTGGGTCAAGACAATCCAACATGTTGGATTTCCCTGATTTGTGATCAGAGCAGTTCTGCTGTCTTTCAGAGCCGATCAGCATTCCTAGAACCATTTTTTCCCCTCAGGTTTTTAGGATTTTATAAAGTTATTGTTTTTAATCGAAGATGAAATGTTTGTAAAGGTCCTGTGGAGAACTTTAAAAACTCCATTACCACCTTTTTACATATCAGAAGAACAGAGATTGTGAGTGAGTGAGAGAGAGAGAGAGAGAGAGAGAGAGAGAGAGAGAGAGAGAGAGAGAGAGAGAGAGAGAGAGAGAGAGAGAGAGAGAGAGAGAGAGAGAGAGAGAGAGAGAGAGAGATAGAGTGTGTGTGTGTGTGTGTGCGCGCATGTGAGTGTAATGGGATTTCCAGTCAGAAAATCAATATCCGAGCTGCCCTGCAATGAGATCAGTGTCTATGAGTGCATCAACACAAGTCCATAATATGCTATGGATTTTTACCCCATCAAACTATAATTCTGTTTACTACAGCCGTCTGTCTCTACGTGCCTGATCTATCACCACTCACTTTCTCTGCTCTTAATGTGCTGGCATTTGATCCACGTTTAAAGGCCAATACCACCATACAGCTGATAATAAACCTGTATAAAGCCAGGTTCAATCAGTTTCCACTTGTCCCTACATTCAAATGAGGAGATTTACAGAGATATGACAACAGTTTAAAATGAAAGGATGCAGGAAGTTCTGCTTACACTGCTTGAGATATCACACTAAAGTTTGGGTCCTACGGGAAACATCAGCAGAGTGCTGATAGGGCGAACCTTCTGGTCCTACAGGATGCAGAGAACCAGGAAACGCTGCTTACCCAATCAAGCAATAGTCATACTATCTCTCAGGAACTGAGAACAGGGAGTATGAAGCGCACCTTTTGTTCTGTATGTGGTCAGAACTACGTCTTGTTTATTGTTGTTACATAAATATTACACAATGAAACATTTTCTGTCCATGTATTAGTGGTTGTTTTGGTTTGCCGTACTAGTAGCGGTTTAGTGTATCGTCATAATGTCTGTGTGGTAAAGTACACCACACGTGTCTCAGATGTGACCAAGCGCCAAAACCAAACAAAATCAACCTCATTTTAATGAAGTACACAATCTGTAAAGTTCAACCTGATGTGCTGTGTTCTTTCTCAAAGTAACTCTACCTAACAAGTCTTCATATATTTAGTTAAAACTGTATTTTTCTGTTCCTTGTCATCATTCTCCGTTTCAATCCAAACTAGTTTTAGCTCTACAGCTAAAGACAAAGTTTTCCCAGTCATGAAGACGTTCAGATTACAGACCAGTGATTTGTGTTTGCACCACCAGAATCTGGCTCTAACACCATAAACAGCTACCAGTTCTTAGCTGGACTAAAGGAATGAACTGACTTTACCAGGTGCTGGAGTCAAGCTCAAGGTACCAACAACCAATTCACAGATTTAAATCTCAGAGTCAAGTTTCACTTTGTTTCATCCACATTATTTAAAGTGCCTGTGACTCCATATTTAAATCACTTTATATTAAACAGGTGTAATCTTTGACGCCTCTAGATCAGCGTTGCACCATTAGAACTCAAAATACGCTGTAATTATTTCCTAAGGAGCAACTCAGAGATCAGAAGAAAGCGCCGCCTTCCGGTTCTGCTGGGATTCTCCTTATTTGGCAGCCTGACACTTCTGCTGCAGTAGGGGGCAGTGCCCAGTAGGGGGCAGTGCCCAGTAGGGGGCAGTGTCCAGTAGGGGGCAGTGCCCAGTAGGGGGCAGTGCTGTCGCGTGAAAGAGAAACGAAACTGAAACTAAACACTACACGGTCTATGGTCAATGGCGGCGGCACTGCCTCGCTCCAGTTGTCGTGAACGTGCATGTGGGCGGAGAATTGACCATATAAGCAAGTCCAGATCACTATGACCTCATAGCGGGCTGGAGTGAAAAAAACGGTTTGAAACCTGGGTCTGAAATCTGGAAGAGCTTCTCACTGGCTGGACTAGGAGACAGATGGACGCCGTTTTTTGCTCTTTCTGGCAGGTTTAAGGTGAGAACTCAACACATGATAGATAAGTCAGAAAACATGGAAACCGATGTCATGGGACCTTTAAGATAAAATGCTTTAATGTGGATAAGAAATGAAATTATGAACACCATGAGCTCACTGCCTCTCATCCTGCTGCAGTTTGTGAGTTTTTCCAGAGCACCAGTCATGTAGTTAATACGGATCAGAACCACATAGAAGCTGTTTTACCTGAAGTCATGAACACCGTTAATGAGCAGTCACCTCCTGGTGTTTATGAATTCTGTTTGAGACATGAGTCCATTTACAAATCTAAAATCAGCAAAAAGCTGGCTGTTGTTTACAACAGACTAGTTCAGGTTCAAGTCATCTGCTTTCAGGAGTAATCAGACAAACCCTGTGACCTGGGTAAACTGTCTCCCTACACTGTGATCCTCTATAGGAGGAACAAACATCTTTATCTTTAAAACGATGTTGTTGCTGCCATTTACTTTATGCTATCTTGGTTTTTCTCCTCACAGAACTGAAGACGGGTCCAGTCCATCTCTGTCTCCTTCCTGTCTGCTCAGACCTCGTTCAGTGGACGTAGAAGGCTGCCCAGTTCTGGATCATCCCATTAAACGAGTTAGTCCTCACTGTCACTCTGTGAAGACACTGGACATTATAATATGCTGATATAGGCCCTGAGCTGACGTTAGACGAGTTAGTTAAATGATCAGTAATTTACCAGTAACTCAAATAATCAAACTGGTCAGAGTCAGTACCTGATGAAAACACAAGCTGGAGTAAAAATCAACAAATTAGCAACCAAAAGAAATGCTGTCAAGTTTTTGAGTTTGGAGCTGATTTCAAATGCCAGAAATCTGCTCTGGTCTTGTTTTCACTGAGACATTAGACTGAATCCTGCAGAACTCTTTTAAATTCCCAAACCAGTAATGTTCTGAGCCCTGTCCTACTGAGAACGATCTGACAGAACTCAGAACTTAAATGCTCCAAAGTGTTCCTACTGACTGTAGGTGAACTTTTATTTATACGCAGCTCAACACACCAACATGTCTGATTTTTGTCAGGAATTATAGACTTGAAGCCAAAAAGTGACCAAACTCACATGCACAGGTTATAAACCTGTACGTTTGCGCAGATACTCGAGTTGTAACGGGGGTTTCTTGAGAGCAGCATATTGTCCTAGGCAGATGATTTTTCAGGGGAGGCTGAATTGTTTGATTGATCTGAGCAGTTAAAGGACTGCACACAGGTTTTTATTTAAAACCAATCAGAACAATTGAAGAAAAATGCAAGAAACAACAGAACACACAACAAAAGCTACAAAACAAACACACAAAAGGATGTAATCCAAAGCAACAGCACATTCTAATCTGTCAAACACGTGCACTACACATGCATCAACACTGTATTGTGTACAGAAAGATGGAGCTAAATACGTAAGGTCTTCTCTCTGAGCTCTGAGGAGGTGGACAACATGCAGACCCAAAACAAAATCCTGTTCACGAACAATGATTTTTAAAAATGATGTTATTGCTGCCATTGAGTTTCAGAGAAAATCTCTCGATCTGCTCAGAAGCCAGTATGATGTGAAGCAGTACAGCCAGTCAGGGGTGTCAAACTCCAGCCCTCGAGGGCTGGTGTCCTACAAGTTTTAGTACTTATCCTGATTCAGCACACCTGAATCTTTTGTTAAATTACATCTTCAGGAAGTCCTCAAGCTTTACTGAAGCTTGGTAATCATTCAAATCTGGTGTGATGGAGCTGAGAGACTTCTAAAACATGCTGGATTGCAACCCTCGAGGAGTAGCGCTGGGTGTAATGGGTTTACGGGCTCTGCTGGGGTTGCTCAGACCAGCTGTGGGCTGCAGGGACTGGGCTGGGTTCCTGGCTGGGGCCCTGCTCCCTCAGTCTCCCTGGGGGCTGTCAAATGTGGTGGAACAACACTGTGCTCCTCCCTTCATTGGTCTTTCTGGGTCCTGGCCACTGTGGATCACCTTACCCCATTCAAAGCAATGGGGGCTTTCTTTGGGGGGTGTTTGGGCACACAGACGCTGGGGGGGGGGGGGGGGGGGGGGG
>SSNR01000260.1:476803-533723 GCA_006937965.1 Callopanchax toddi | reverse complement strand
TGGCTTGATTTGCACTGGGGAATTAGATGGCAGTGCTGGGAGGGGGGACTCTGTGCTCCACCTCTCCCCCTGTGTCTCTTGATCTGCTGGGTTTAATGTTCATCATTTGAAAACAACATTTTGAATATACTCAGGTCGTTCTTTGTCTGATACTAAAATTCATTTGCTGATCTGAAATATTCAAAAGTGACAACAACAAAAAAAGCTAAAACTAAAGAAATTCACAAGTAGGAACTACTTTTTCAAAGTCAATGCTTTGGGGGGGAAACACTTGTTTAGTAATCAAAACCAATGCAGGGCATGGCTGGGCCTCCTACTGAGGAGTGACACAAAGTAAACATGTTGTTAACGGTGTTATTGATGAACGAGGGCAGCACCAACACCCAAACCGCCTGACGTTAAGCTCACAGGTGAATTTAAATGATGCCTGTTGTATTGTAGTTGACTGATTAATTAGCTAACAAGCTCACAGAGTGACAACAGCAGCAGCACTTTCCTCTGGGAGCGTCGATAGATAACAGCTTGTTTTCATGCTAATGAGTTAACTAAGGAGACTTTAGCTGGAAAACAAATGGGAGGCCAGTGCAGATCATGTGACCCACATCTCTAATTGTGGCCAGTCAGGCACTGGGGCTGTTTAATGATGGAGCACAGTAGACACCAACACAGTCACACATATCAGGTAACATTCATTTCACCCAGCGTGAATCCGAAGGAGGATCAAGCAGAACCATCAGGGTTAAAGTGGGTTTATTACTCTACAGTAAACACGGACTTTACTCTTTATTATTTAAAATAAACCGACTTTGTTCTGATTTTAGACCCAGAATGCTTCATGTCCATATCTCTAGAACATGTTTAGGGTCTTGGAGTACACAGACTGCTTTGTGTTTGGGCTAATCAGTCAGATCAAGCCTCAAGTGGAGGAGTTCAAGTATCTCGGGGTCTTGTTCACGAGTGAGGGAAGGAGGGAGATCGACAGGCGGATTGGGGCAGCGTCTGCAGTAATGGACGCTGAACCGGTCTGTTGTGGTGAAGAAGGAACTGAGCCGGAAAGCAAGGCTCTCGATCTACCTCCCAATCCTCACCTGGTCATGAGCTTTGGGTAATGACCGAAAGAACGAGATCGCGGATACAAGCGGCCGAAATGAGTTTTCTCCGCAGGGTGGCCGGGCTCAGCCTTAGGGATAGGGGGAGGAGCTCGGACATTCGGGAGAGACTCGGAGTAGAACCGCTGCTCCTCCATGTCGAAAGGAGCCAGCTGAGGTGGTTCGGGCATCTGGTAAGGATGCCCCCTGGACGCCTCCCCAGGGAGGTGTTTCAGGCATGTCCTGCTGGCAGGAGGCCCCCGGGTCGACCCAGGACACGCTGGAGAAAATATATCTCTGGTTTGGCCCTGGAGCGCCTTGGGATCCTGCCGGAGGAGCTGGTAAAAGTGGCTGGGGAGAAGACCGTCTGGAGCTCCCTAATTGGGATGCTGCCCCCGCGACCCGGACCCGGATAAGCGGAAGAAGACGAGACGAGAGACAGTCAGATCAACACCAGATTAAACAACACATGATGTCTGAGGCACATCCAGTGTTTACATTCATCAGATGTGGCCAGAGACCTGCATCTGGCCTGAAAACATACATAAAAGGGACTAAAGGTCACAAAGAAACCAGCTCATCATGACATCATCAGAGTCACTCTTTCACATGAACCTCAGAAACTTCTATTTACTGACTTTTCCTGTCACTTGCTTTGGTTTTAGAGAGCAGTATCGATACACACAGGAGATAGTTGATACATTCTATATGTGCTGATGGTGACCAGTATAATTAGCCTCCCTTCTCCCAGTTTGAACATTTATGACTCAGTTCTTATTTCCTCAGTGTTTCAGCTTGTTGCTGCTCAGAGCTGATTGGAGGAGAGTCCAGGGCGAGCTGCTGGGCTGACTGGTGAAGACAGAGGTGGAGGATAATCTGCATATTTACACTGCTGTGAATGTGGCAATGAGACAGTTATGTTTAAGCCATTTTATTGCATGAAGGTATCATCATCATGAGAAAATAGTACTTGACAAATATGATCTCCTGGGGTTTAATAAATGCCATTTAATCAAAGTCCCTGTTGCAGCGACTTGAGGCGACAAACAAAAGGCTGCAGAAACCCCGAGGTCAGGTCGTTCTCAACGGTTAAAAAACAAGTTGTCAGCGTACAAAAAATAATGTCATCATTTTAATAAAAACAAATAAAGAACACAGAATAACATGCTCAAAATAGGCCTTAGGAAGAGATCACAGTGAACTCAACTCAAGGAGGTCAACTATAAACAGCGACCCACTCCTCTGTTGAGACACAGGTGGGTTAAATAAAGAGTCACCGCCCATAGTCAGCTGACACATACTGATGAACAATGTTCATAAAAGAAACAACATTCCTAAACTTCAACTAATTAAATGTTTGATGACTATCTTTATTAATCATATGGCTCCTACACTCCCCTTTCACAATGTGAATTTATAATTTAGCTGAAAATACGACAGATGAATGCCTCTGGTTGACGACACCATACTCACAAAAACTTAGATATTTGAATTTCTGGTGAAATATCAGGATGAACCTAAAATGCACTTTAACCTTTACAAGGTTGGGGCGGCACTAGCTCAGTTGGGAGAGTGGCCAGTCTGGTAACCAGAGGGTCACCAGTTCAATCCCCAGCTCCAGCTGGGTTAGATTGTCATTGTGTCCTTGGGCAAGACACTTCACCCACCTTGCCCACACATATATACAAGAGTGACTCTTTGATATCTGTAAAATATACATATGGCTTGCCATAGTATTTCAAAGTACAATAGATTATATCAGAATCATCTTTATAGGCAAACAAACATTTTATGCACAAACATGAAACTTGACTTTTGGAATAAACTTGACAGTCTTCCATATACACAGCATCCACTTATGCTCAGTTGGGAGAGTGGCCGGTCTGGTAACCGGAGGGTCACCGGTTCGATCCCCAGCTCTGGCTGGGTTAGATTGTCGTTGTGTCCTTGGGCGAGACACTTCACCCACCTTACTGTGTGAATGTGAGAGTGACTGTGTGTGAATGTTGGTGGTGGTCAGAAGGGCCGATGGTCAGAATGTCAGCCTCTCTTCTGTCAGTCTGCCCCAGGGCAGCTGTGGCTACAGACGTCTGTCGTAGTTTACCACCACCGGTGAGAATGACTGTGTGAATGAATGATGCAACTCTGTAAAGCGTCTTTGAGTGACCTGAAAAGCGCTATATAAAACTGATGCATTGTTACTTAGCCTGGCAAGCCATGTGGATATATAGTCTGGCCACGGGTCATTAAAACGACTCATTCATAGGGGCGGGATCAGCGGTTGTCAATCAAACTATCTTCACATATTGGAAACTTTTACTTTACTATTTATTTATTTGACAGGGGCATTGCTGTTCAGCATAGTGTAACTCTGTAACTGATGCAACGCATTTAGAGCTTATAGTTTTTGCTAATTTTCAGCTCCTGTACCTGGATGGGTTTTTCTACCTAATATTCTAAAATCAACAATAAAACACCAATTTTAAAACTGGACATACCAGGGTTAAAGCAATAACTTCATACAGTGAGCTCCTACCCAGCAATAAAAACTATCCTAACAATATCAAAAACACCAGATTCCTATCAAAGGCTACTGCAACAATATTAAAAACACAGAATTCATATAAAAGCTGTTCTGTCAATATTACAACACAAAATTTATAGTAGAAGATTTTCCAACAGTGTTAAAAACACAATATTTGTTTAAAAACTATTCTATCATTAAAAACACAAAATAGTAAAAACTACTCCCACAATGTTAAAAACTCAAAGTTCATTATAAAAGCTGTCCCATACAGCTAATTACAGATGGGTGCAATTTTGTGTTTCTCTTAGCCAAGTCTTCACCTACTGGTGAACGTTTTAAACTCAGACACGGTTTTCAGCTCGGTTGGTAATGAGTTCCAGAGTTTAACACTTCAGCAGGAGAAGGCCGACTGACCAAACCATGTTCTACAGTAGGGGATTTGGCAGTTCTGATTTATGGAACCTCTGCTGATTTTGTTGCCATTTTGTCTCTGGATAAATGAGCTAAGTGGTTCAGGTGCTCTGTTATTTAGACATTTAAATATTAGCTTAATAAAGCTTAACCTGCAGAATTTTTCAAAACTTAGTAACCCATACCTACTGAGGATGTAACAGTGATGGTAATGGATTGGCTTTTTGTCCATGATCTTTATTGATTGATTGTATAATGAACCAATGGACTTGGATGTTGTGGTCTGAGCCCAGGCTGTCATGATATATGGGAGAATACCAGCATGCATGTACAGAAGGGCGGCCTCGTTTGGGATATAGTGTCTAATTCACTTAAAGCAGTTTAAGTTGCTTTTTATTGCTTTTGTAATTTTCTTAATGTGTGCTTCAAATTTCAGTTGCGGATCAAGAACCAGTCCCAGATATTTAAATTTAGTTTCTGATTCAATTATTTCATTTTGCAGCTGTATCTGGAAACATTAGCGCTAGGAATAATCAGAGCTGTTTAGCAACAACTGGAACCAGCTGATAAATGAAACTTTAACGTGTCCCGTCTGCAAAGCGGCCAATACATTCTTTTTCAAAATAAAAGATACGAGTGCCTCTATCTGTTTACAAATCAAAGAAAAGCCCAGATCTAAATCGTCCAAACTTGATGACAAAGCTGTTTCAAACAAACGCAGTCCACAGTCCGACAGTCCACCATGTTGTTTACTTTCAGAGTCGGAGCTCTGCCGTCATCGGCTAATCCCGCCCACTAAACCATTAGAGCGTTAGGATTGGCCCGGTACGAGACTGACCGGACCAATCAGTGGGCTGCTGAAGTTCCATTGAGCGTGTCTAGACAAGAGACTGCAGAGCAGAACTGACGGTCTAGTTCACTAGGCTTGCAGCCACTTGCTGCTTCTATGGATAAACCCTCTCTACCGCTCATTACAACCACATTGTTGTATCTATAATAAGGGTACACACAGGCGGTACGCTGGTGCACATGGCCCTAGGTATCATTTGTGCGTACCAGTTCCCTCTGCCAGAACACTCCTTTGTGAACTGTGCGGTCACGGTACTGATCACACAGCTTGTGATCACACACTGACGAGCTGCAGCGAGAGCTTTATCAAAATGATGAGCACCCCTTTCTCTAATCATCTGCATGGTTTTCTGAAGAAGCTGTTCATGCTGTTTGATGTAGAGAGCTACCAGTTGCTATGCTGATTCTTAGCAAATGGAAAATGCACTATATATGATATGCTAGCACTTCAGGAGCCAGTGGTGACCAGTGGTGGTGTTGTAGTCTGGTGTCTGTCACATGAACATGTCTTTGTGCATGTTTAGATGTAAGTTGGAAGGAGTTCAAGGTTCTCTAATAAAGGTGTGCAGCCCCCCTCCTTCCTGCTGCAATGAGTGTCAAAGGGTGCTGTGAGAATGTGATGCACAGGAAAAGAGAAAGCACAAATGTTCAGTAAAACATGACTCGTTATTATAGCAAAATAACAACCGTGTTGGACAACGTCTCCCAACCCATACATGATGCTGTTGGAGAACTGGAGAGCTCCTTTAGCGACAGGCTGCTGCATCCTGATGCAGGAAGGAGTGTTATCGTAGGTCCTTCCTCCAGCAGCTGTTAGACTGTAGAACCATCACTGCTCCCAACAGACTGCTTTAGTGTTTACATCCCTCCTGTATTTGCACATCCCTCATAACAACAACCCTATTCATTCTGATACTTCTGTGACTGTATCTGAATATGACTTTGATGATTTTACATTATTTTACTAGCCTTCATATTATGCCATAATATTTTTGTGTCATTACTTTTATACTTTATTTTTCTTGTTATATATTTTTTAGTCTTGTGTGAATCTGTTTGTTCTTGACTTGCTGTCACTTTGCTGCTGGTGCACTTGAATTTCCCCACTGATGGACAATAAAGGGCCTTTCTATTCTATTCTATTCTATTCTATTCTATTCTATTCTATTCTATTCTATTCTATTCTATTCTATTCTATTCTATAAAAGTTAAGGTTAACTTCGCTGACAGAATCCAGTGTGTAGGGATGTCCACTCCTGCTGAGCCGTCGGGAGCGACTGAGTCGAGAGGAAAAAATGCAGCCGCTGGTGGAAAGCCAACAGGTGTGTGTGTGTGTGTGTGTGTGGGGGGGGGGGGGGGGTACTTTACCAGAACTAAACGTTGGTACCGTACGGTGAAGGTTCAGACAGTATGGATACAGTTCAGCTGCCCCACTACATAGAATTACTTCATCTTTTCCAGAATTCGCTGCAGTTAGCAGTTGTCTGTTGTTGCAACTCAACAGAGGACACACACACACACACACGCACGCACGCACACACACACACACACACGCTGACACACACCAGATGAGGTGTGAGTCAGAGTGGGATCCGCTCCATGCAGATCTAATTCATTTAAAGCCTAGTGATTCAAACTGGTGGGTCACAACCCAAACGTGGGCTGCGAACCCGTTTTCAGTGGGTCGTGAACTTTGAATGTGCCAAAAATGTTTGGGAAATAAAAGCAACGTCATTTATATGAATTTTTTTCTTTCATGAATTTTGAATGAAAACACAAACTGAGTCTTTTTAAATTGTTAGTCATGGTTCAGTCAGCCTCTGATTAATGAGTGACTGAATGAATGTACTTCTCAGCAGTTTGATTTTTTAATGATTTTCTCTGAAAACAGTTGATTCTGTTGAAAAGGCTGAATTTAATGAAGAGTTTTGGTTGAATTAAAATGCAGCTGATTGAAGGTGAAGGAGGATTTTTCCTCTCAGCTCCACCACTTAATGCTCCTTTTGATTCATCATCAAACTTGATTTTTTTTGTGTTTGTGTTTAGTCTCAGGATCATACTTTTTTTATTTTTTAACTTAAATTAAAACGAATAGTTATAAATTAATAAACTTAAATTAAAGTCAAACAATTTTCTCAAGTTGTGTTATTTAGGGGTGGATGGTGGGCTGTTAAGAACCACTGGTCTAGATGCAGAGGGGTTCATTCCTGCAGCAGTCAGAGGGGAACTACAGCTCAAGGTATGGGCGTGGACAGAGGCGAACTATCCCCAATATCCATCAGTCACTGAATTGTCCCCACCCATAATTCAATCCAAGGATGCAGAAATAGCGCTGCATCCCCACTAATAATACGTGCAGCCCAGCGGACCAGGTGTGCGCTGACCTGTGTCCAGGGGACAGAGGCGTACAGTACGTGTCTCAATTGACAGGCATGAACCCCCCCACACCGAGCTGCTTTTGTTCTGGGTGGACCGGGCTGGGCTGGCATTGGGCATTTTCCTGGTGATGGTAACTTTGGGTTGGTCCAGGAACCAGAGTTACAGGATGGATCACTTTAATCTGCACTCCGCCTGCCCGTGTCCCGTCCTGGTCCTGTCCTGGTCCCCACCAATGTCAAGAGCAAATCTACGCCATTGGCTTAAGGACTGGGCTGCCTGTGAGTACTTTGGGATGAGTAGGGCCTGGGGAAACTCTCACAGCTCTTTAGAAATTATAGGTGTCTACAAAAATGTCCAAAAGGTACATGACAAAATGCCTTTAGTGTTGCTCTCTATAGCAACAAGTTGGCAGCACTGCATGTTCATGCTTTAACAATAAAATATTGTTCTTACAGCCTGTGGTGGTGCACACAAAGTAAGCAGTGATTACACCTCCTAGTGTTTTGCCCCATGTATAACTCCACTGTGGAGCCAAACACAGCCTCTAAATCAGGCTGTAAATGGATCAGCTTTGCTGATGCAATAAACAGGATTGTGCGTGGAGTAGCTGGAGCTTCAGTTGGTTCATCGGCTGTACACACCATCTCCTTTAATGTCCTCTCTTCTCTGGATCGCAGCAATTTCAACAAAAAGTTACAGTTGTTCAACACTCAATTGCTTCCAATGTGCTCATAAAGCTGAAGTTACACCATATAACTTAGGTTTTCATTTGCCACAGTAGGAAGCAACAGCACACACACACACACACACACACACACACACACACACACACACACACACACACACACACACACACACACACACACACACACACACACACACACACACACACACACACCCCACTGCCTTCAAGGCTTTGAGGACCTGAGAAAGTATGAATGTTTAGGCCACAGCTGTAACCTTAAAGACGGGCTTTAAAACTGTAGTAGAAATGATCTTTACATAAAACAGATCAGTCTCTTTTAAAGTATCAGTATTAAAGGCTTGTTTTTAGCACCCCCTAGTGTCCGTTTTAAGTCACTGCTGTAAAAACATTAGCACCATAGTTTCTGCTCAGAAAGCCCTAAATCTACCTGTTAAACGTCTCCTCAGCCTTCACTGCTTTCTACTGGAGCGGTTCATCACTCAGTCAAAGAAATCAGCTGTTCAAGCAGGGAGAGATGGGAAAAATCAGGAATCATGAGCTAAAAACACTCCGGAGCTAGCATAACAGCTAGCCATATATACAGTATATGGCCATATATATGTGTGTGTGTGTGTGTGTGTGTGTGTGTGTGTGTGTGTGTGTGTTTATATATAAATAATTATTCGGAGACAGATGGATGGATAGATAATTATTTATATATATATTAAATACTTAAAAATATATTTTTTGAGCACAAGATCCCCATTAATTAGTTTGTGGTTGAAGTTAATTTTTGAGAAAAATGGTTTGGTTTTTTTCTCCTGCTGTTCAGATGCAGGAAAGTCGACATTATTTTGACACTCTGGTCCAGTTTTTGACCAGAATGAACTGATTACTGACAATGGCCTGGATCATTGCTCGTCTACCTGCTCTGAGCTTCTTCTCCTCTCCTCCTTTCTTCTCCTCTCCAGCATCTCTACCCGGTGCATGAGTGTGCCAGCTCTTTCCTATTCCTTTAACCAATTTGAAGAATTCTGCAGCGGGTGAGTGTGTTGTGTGCGACGCCCACAGGCGCTCCCAGATCAGCCAAGAAATACATCCCTCCAGCTAAATTATCCGTTATTGTGTGTCTGTGCGTGCTGACAGAGAGTATCTGCAGGTGTAATGATGCTGAGGGACGTCCGGTTCTTACTCTGCGTCCGCTGTGGCCTCATTTATAAAACTTATAAAATAAATAAATATGTTTATAATTTGTTATATTTTATATTAAAAAAAATAACATAAAAATTTAAAAAACGGGTTGGAAAGGAAGTCACTTTCTCCGCAAACTTTATGATTTATAAAAGAAAACGGAGAAATGATGTACAGTACTCTGCAAACTTTGCATGAGCACGTTTTAGAGACGGTAAAAAAACCTTTTATTTTGGAGACGTCAGACTCAATAAAAGGCATTCAGTTATTATAACGTGTTTTTAATGAGACGGGTTGGGTCGGGGCGGGTTCTAAAAATAGACGCAGCGATGCGGGGCGGTTTAAACCCTGACCCGCGCATCACTAGTGTGCGTGGCGCCTTTCTGCAGCAGTAGATCTCTTTCTGAAGCTGCGGGAGGGGCTGCCCGACCGTGGCGTAGGGGGAGCTGAGCGAACTAAAGGAGTTGCCGCGGTGCGCCAGTGACTGCTGGGTTAGCCTAACCCTCGTGAGATACGTGACTTTGTGAGACTTCAGGGCACCGGACCAGAGACTCAGAAGTTACAGACGTGGTATTCTGGATCCAAGCAGCAGATGGAGCTGAGGGACTTTTATTAACCTGTAAAGGATCAGATTAGCTCAGACTGGATCAAGGAGGAGATTTAAAATATAAAGAAGTTACTTGGTGTGTCTGTAAAACAAACTGAATATCTGGGAAACCATCAATCAGCTGATCATTAAAAATAATGAACCAATGGGATGTTTTTCTTTGCTCTTCAGCACTCATGACCTTATCAAAGGACCGGTCCTGTTTGAGTCTGCTGCCCTTCTTTTGTTCCTCCTATTTCAACATTTGCAGTCTGCAGAAGAAATATTTGATGAAAATTTATATAAAATAGCCTCTCCTGCAGCTACTTAAATTTCAGGGAGAGAAACGCTTGACCAATCAAGCACGCAATGCTCTGCAGATTAAAATTACAACCAGAGCCCCTGAAGCATCTATCTCAATCTCTGCAGGTTTGAGTAAACAGCACCATATATGCCTACAAATCAAGTAATTAACACTTAAAACACTACGGAGCTTCAGCGGGATCAAGGTTGGATGTCGTGTTTAATATCGGCCTCAAGCCAAATTGGAAACCCGAGTTGTGAAATAAAGGTGAGAAGCAGAGGAGAAGTGATCATTTGAACTGTGTCGGACTAGTCTCAGGGAGCGAAGGAGGTGTCCTACAAAATACAAATGAGACGAGGAGACGTAGTCAGAAGGGAACGACACTTCATCCTTCTTAGCTTTTTCTGCTATTCCTTTCTGCAAAGTACCGTGTGCTGTCTCCACTTTGTAATCTCGTCAGTTCCCTCTTGTTTTATTTTGGCATTGTTGGGTGTCCTGTTCTATTTTGTACCCCTCTGATCGCTTGTCTTCACTTGTACTGTTCTTTGTCTCATATGGCACTTGACGCTTTTGTGGTACTGTCCTCAATTAAAAGGAGAACATGTCACTGTACTAACAATTCTGTTTGTGCCCAAGGCATTTTCTCTACAGAGGCTCCTGTAGGAATAGATTTACAGAGCTGAGAGCACAGGTGGATGAATATTCAACAGGCAAAGAAAGATAGTCTGGCATACAGAAAAATGTAGATTTTAACACTAGAAAAGCAGACGTCTTCCAGTTTATCCACTCAGACAAGGGGTAAAGCTGGCACCAAGGTTTAACAAAAAAACCTTCCTTCCCATACCTGCTGCAACTTTCTGGACAAGAACAGTAAGCTACAGTCTCCTTTGACTGGTCCACACTCAGAAGTTCTGTGTGTTACCCAGAGAAACATCAGCACTTGTGGATTGAACACCCTTATGATTAGCAGGTGACCAGTCTTCCCACTGATCCCAGTGACACTTCATTCTTATTTCATGGGTTTTTTATGGAGGTTGGTCCATGCTCTGCAGCTATAACAGCCTCAACTCTCATGAGAAGACATCCCATCAGGTTTAGGAGTCTGTTGTTCAGAATCTTTGACCATCTTACAATACGAGGTCAGGAACTGATGTTGGAGCAGAAGGCGTGGCTCCTGGGAGGTGGGTGGTTTGGGGGGGGGGGTTGTATTACTGTCTTTGTCAATGGAAGGTTTATGAAACCAAAACTTGTATTTCTTTAAGATATTTAGAAACTTCTTTCTGACAGAAAACATCTTCTAGTTCTCTTTTCTGTTTTCCTGTTTCGACGGGACATACAGTAGCATAGTAGCAGGGATGTTGTTTGGTTTAAACAAACTCCATAAATGGTCTCACGCAAACTTATAACAGGTAATAGATGTTCTAATGCAGCTGTGTTACTTATTGAGCAAAGATTGCTCTGAAAACCCTAAAATTAGCTGCTAATTTGGCACCAGTCTGCAGCAGTGTCCTCTGATCCAACTACACATGGTCCAGTCCAAAGGGCTACTTCCTGTCTCTAGAAACTCCACTTACTTAGACTGATGTCATAAATAACTGATAGCGCGCCACTTTTAAATAATGAAATATCCCTTTAAGTAATTCTCTGCTGATCAGTGTTCTGAGCTCATTGATCAACAGCTGACAACAGATCAGGAACATGTTAGAACCATGATGCAGTCTTACTGCTGCTGAGATATTTATCCCAGCCATGACTTCATAAACAGACGTCTCCATTGTCTCATTCTCACCCTCTAACAGTAAAAACATGAACAGCAGCACTGGATCCCCGTTCACTGAAGGACTGATGTCTCTGTCAGATCTCTGTTCTGATAGGACCCGGCAGGACGTTGTACAGTGTGATAAAGACATTTTCAAAACTGGTGCTCAAACACTGTGACTAGAACAAGTCCTTTGTGATTTTTAATCTCAGAGTGTGTAAAGTCCAGACTTTAAACAGGAAGAAACTCATTTAGTAATGAATACATGCTGTAAACATTTTTCTTCTCTGCACACAAAGACACTGAAATAACACTCAGACTTAACATTCCTTGAAGGAATGCATATTGCCGCCACCTTTCATTCCAGAGTTTAAAACTACCATCCTTTAATGTTGAGAAATGATAGTTTTGGCCTCTTGATCTTGAAAGTGATTTTATGAGCAACCTCGTGCAATATTGCAAGATCTTCTGCAATCAATTAGCACAGAGTTTGTGATATGGATGACTCAGCTAATAACACCGTTTATATCTCAACATCGTCAGAGCTACAGACAGATTGTTGTTTTCTACGGTCGATTGGCTGTGGTGGCCATCTTGAATAGAGTTGACTTCAAAAGTTAATCAGCTGTAGACAAACATCCAGTTTGATTAAAGTCCACCCAGTCAGCTAACAGACAAACAGGCATTCAGTCCAATCATCAATCACTAAGTTTTAAACTAAGATTTCAACCAGTTACCTTTAAAAGAACAGGTTGGGGAAAAGTTTAACTACAACCAGTGGCAGCCTGTCAATAGGGAGGACTGGGGCGCCGCCCCACCAGCCTCACAGGAAGAATCATGAGAACCATGAGAATTAAAATAAACAATCTACCTATTATACATACAATAAGCACTGTGTATAATCTGCATTTAGGTTTAGTTTTAAAATGTTCTCTCACTTTTTTTTTTACCACGACTGAAAGGTCGTGTGATGTACTTCCTGTTTCTTTGGACTCTCCTCACATGCTACATTGTTTACCAAATTCCCTATTCTATTATTAATGATCTGTGTTAGTTAGAGATGTATTGATGTGTTTGTGGTGTCAGTAGAAAGCTGATTGTGAATATTAAGTTGTGTTTCTGACCTTGTGGAGGTCAGGTTAGTTTTTCCTTGAAACTCTGACTTCTGTTGTGACCACATTGTGGTTGTTTTTATGAGGCCCGAGCAGCGAGAGCGCTGCGAAGGCCTCTTGTAATTCCTCCGTTTATTATTATTATTATTCCTCCTCCAAATGAATTGGCTTTTTGGAGGCTTTATCATATTCAAAAACTCACCAAATTTTGGGCATTTGTCAAACCCCTTGTAAATTTACATATGTTATAGGTTTCGCCAAAGTTGAAAAAAAAATGTCTCAACAGCGCCACCTAGAATTTTCAAATCAACCTCCCTATTGACCTTATTTTACAGTAGTGGTATGAAAATTAGTACACTTTATTTATTTAACTTATGTTTTAGGAGGATGAAACCCCTTGAGATGAGACATCTCGTTTTTGAGGGGGTCCTCCTTTCGTGCACCAAACAGAATTAGGACAGCAAGTAATTAACAACAAATACCCGTTAAAATACATGCATATACATAAAATAATGTAGAAATACTAATACTACTAATAATAGTAATAATAAAAAATAAATAAATAACAATAAACAGAAAGGATAACTAAATATAAACAACCAAAACCACTAACTAAAACAATGTTACATAACATTCACATACCAAGACACACAAAAAAGTCTCTTGCCATTATGGTTTATATCAAACAGGAAGTCGGCCATTTTGGGTCAAACACATATTTTTGGGGATCAAAAGTTTTTCAATTTTTTATGCCAACTGAACGGTGTGGGCGTGGCTAAGCGTCAAATATGGACATGAGCCAAATCATGCATAATGGTCCCTATTCAGTTCCTTTCACTTAATCAACGTGAATTTGGGTCAAATAACAGAAGATAATTTAGACTCACAGGTCATCTAATGCCGGGCGGTTAGGAAGGAAGTTAGGGGTGGCGGCATGGCGACAATTGACGTCACACCATGGAAATACGTTTGCCTATAGTTTCCACAATTTAAAGAGAATCTGCACGAAAATTAATGTGAGTGATACTGATCCGATTCTAAACAGATAGCATTGCTGATTTTATTCATAGGTGCTCACTTTGACACCCTAGTGGTGACCTGCAGAGTGGATTGGCGGGCTCAGAGGAGACGTGGTGTTGGGATGAGGTGATGGCTCACGGTGACTGTGGTTGCGGGAGTTGAGCTGGGGTCGAGCTGGCTGTGGCGTGGCGGTGCGTGAGTCCGCGGTGGCGACGTGAGGCCGGAGCGGCGCTGAGCTGCGAGGGCCGCACGACGCTGCTCGCAGCTTTAATTTTTATTTGTATCTGATTATATTGATATTATTCTAAGGTCTCCTTATGAAGACCTTATGATTTCTTTACTGTTTGATGTGTAGAATTAGACCTGACAGCTCCACATTTTTAGTAAACTGGGATTTTTACCAGCAACGTTTTCAGTCAGATGAAAATACGTTGCTTCATTCTCTGCTCTAGTGGTGAGATGTGGTTAGAGCACATCTGAAAACTGACGTGCTAAAATGATCCCCACCAAAATATAACTTCACCAGCCTCCACTGACTTCAGTGACATTACATTTAGCTCCATACCAGTGAAACCATAGAGACCTGTAAACTGGGTTGACTCTGCTGTAGACAAACATCCAGTGAAGACTTTCTGAGAGCTTCATCAAAATCAACGCATCACGCACGCACACAGGTTATAAACTGAAGGGTTCAGTAGGACTAAATCCTCACATGATGAAACAAATGGACTTGTTCTCAGTGTGTTTTCATTCCTCTCACACCTAAAATATAGATACAGTTATACATTCACAGACTGATATATTGTTACATCTAATAAAGTTTATTATCCATATCTGTTACCTTTCTACTTTTATAAAAGAATGATTTTTCCAGTGGCGCGCTGCTGGCTGACTATAGTAATTACATCATGACCTCCATTTTCCTCTGGGGGAACTGATTTTCTTTGTTTCCTGTTAATAATCAGTGCCTCTAATGCAGTAATTATTGCATCCAGTTGTAGGTGTTGTGCTGTCAGGCCCCTGTTAGTGGAAGTGTGATAACTACTCCTCAGGTCTCACCCACCACTGTGTAGAACACTCCTCTAAGGGCAGAGTAATCACACACTGAATGCATGATTAGAAACATCTGGTGCTCTGCTGATATGTTGAAACATCAGATCATTTTTATCGTTAGATTCACTTTAAGATCTGATTCAGTCATGATTTTCAGAGACAGTGTAAAATTAATATTAAAATGAAAAAACAGGTTAGAGCCAGGTTAACCCATCCTGGTGCTGTTTGGATGGTTTTTATTTACCTAAAACAGATAACTTTCCTCCATATCTGGTTCTATCTGACTAGCAGTGTGTGAACACCCTAACATACAGTATGCATTTTAAATGGTAACTGTTATTAAACATAATGTGAGGACCCTAAACACAGAGCTAGAGGCTGAAGTGGTGACATCACAGGAAAACCAACAGCATCCATGTTCCAGTTCATACAAATGAACAATGACAGAGATTCAGTGATTTACTTTTCTCCTGCAACCAGTCAGGTGCAAAACAATGCAGGGATTGCATCATTAGGTTGTGGAATGAGAGTGAAGTGGAACAATCTTTCTTTCACTGCACTCTAACGGTAAAATCCAGGGAAACAAACCAAAAACAAAGGCTCTCAGCTGGGAGTTGCTTCAACACAGAACTGGTTTATTTGCTAATAACACATCATTAGCACTAAAGGCTGTTACCTACTCCACAAGAACCCAGACATTTGTTATTTCTGCCCAAGCTGCAAAAAAAACTATCTTCTAGCAGCTTGTTTTCAATGCATCATCTGGGCTGAGCTTTTCTCCTATGTGATCCAGTGACTATTAGAAGATAGCAGGTCCTCCCTGGAGTTTAAATTTAAATTTCTCATAAACTCTGAAATGACCAGAACAAACTTTCCTCTTGTTCTAAAACAAACATATTTCAGAAATGAACCGATGTCTGACGCTGAAAAACATCCATCCATTCATATGAGACGACACGTATCAGCAAAAGAAATGTATATTGGTTATTTATTTTAGGAGGAAAATAGGGTAGGCTAAAATAAGCATTGCTTCTGCCTATTCCTTTTTTGGTTGTAAATTCAAGTCTTGTTGTTTGTTTGAAAAGAAAACTAATTTTATGTTAATGTTACAAACCAAAATACAGACAGAAAGAGAGAAGAAGAAGCTCCTCAAACAACTCATAAAAACAGCGAAGTCCTGAAACTGTTCAATGAGCGGATAAAGTAGAGCACACGCCACAGGATCCTTTGACAGATTTTACCCATAATTCTCAGGTGGTAACAACTTCTCCAGCCTGCACTAGATGGGGACAATCAGCCTGGGTAGTTGATCTGTTAGTGTGGGAGAACAGCTGCTGTTACATTTCTGGAGATGAATCTGGATGCAGTAAGTTGTGAACTGATTACTGACCAAACAGCACAGGAAATGAAAAGGACAGGGTGGGATACGGAAAGCTGCAGGGATATCAAAAAACTATGGAATAACTAGGTAAACAGCAGGTGTGTGGACAATGTAAACCACCACCCACTGGTTTGTTAACCCTTTAAAATGTTCCCCTATAGACAGCTTCTGTGGAAATTCAATGTGTTCAGTTAGTTTAACAAACCATGTTGTGTCCAGTCCCTCATCAAACTAAAATCTACTGAAACCAGTCAGATATTGGCTGTAAAGGCTGAGTGGTGTGCAGCAGAGGAGCTGTGACCATGCTGTGCACAGGTTGGAGCTCAGAACTACGGAGCCCGTCTCATGACATGGTGGAAAAATAAATCAATTGTGGCCACAAAGTAACTATAACGTGCGCACGAAATAGTAATTCGTTCCCACGAAATATTAATTCGTGCGAACGTTAAACATATTTCGTTCCCACAAATTACTATTTTGTGGGAACGGAATAGTATTGATGACATTATCCCGCAGTGCACCCTCATCCATCTGCACCAGCCGTGGTAACGATCTACCCACTGATGTTTGAGTGCCTTTTCTAATTCAGTTCTTGTCATTTTTACCGATCTTTGTCACTTTGTCATGAGCTGTATGACTTGTTACACAACTTTCTACCACACGTTTTGTTGCGTGGAGTGGTAAACTGGTGTTTCTGCAGGACGCGCAGCCCTGCACACAAATCATGGCACTTTTAAAGTAGAGCTGATTGATAAAGGGCACACGGTATTTTAAACACAAAACCAGAGTCCAATATCTCCACCAATATCCAGAAATCCCTGAAATGTCCCCAGTAATTCTTCGATCAGGGTGCAGACAAAGAGCTGCATCCCCCGCAATAATAATACATGCAGCCACAGCTGACCAGGGCTGCCCTGCTGTGCGTGGAGTCCAGCCCGGGTCCCACGATTTATTAATTCGTGCGCACGAAAAAGCTTTTTGTAAGAACAAATTACTATATCGTGGGAACGGTATGACTATTTTGTGGCCACAATTTATTTATTTTTCTACAGTGTCATGAGACGGGCTCCGTACAGAACACAGCGCCCTCTACCTGTATTTACCTCTGGCAGCCCCAGCCCCACTCTGACCAATAAGCAGGCTGAACATTCTCACATGGTTTAGTTTTGGGTCCCTGTCAGTTTTCTAAGTGTGAAAAGAAATTTAACAACAAAAAAGCTACAAGTAGGGAAACTCACTGATTATTTCAGACCAAAGGAAACAAATGAAATGTGTGTTGAGTGTTCTAACAGGTGACTCAGAATGAGCTCTAAACAAACACACCACACCAGCTAATAGTCTCCCTAAAAACAATGGTCTTCAAATGATCCAAAAGCAGGAAGTGGAATACAATGCCGGGCATTGTGGGTAAACAACTAAAATCAAGGTACTTGTTGAGGGTTCACTGCCTGATGCTGAGCCTGTTGTTGCAGAGTAAAATCAACCAAGAACAAAGACCCAGAACTGCTCCATGCTCTGTTTTCAGGTGGCAGAAACAGAAGTTCTCCTCTATAATCCAACAGATGAGCTCAGGTTTCTTCCTCATTGTTTGTCTTGTTGTCCCCTTCAGCTATTCCTGATGCAGCTTCCCCACAGGCAAACGGGAATACGTGATTCAAAAGCTTCAGCTCCTTTGTCTCATCGCGTTGTGAAAACAAACTGGCACCAGCTGAAATTTGGCACCTCAATCAAACCAAGTCCTAATCAAAGAGTTGAAAACAACCAAAGACTTAGCTAAACAAATGGGACACAAGGCACCAAAGACTGATAACAATAAAACATGCTGCACAAACCAAACATCACAGAGAGGTAATCACAGAAAAAGGAGTAAAATCCTGGGAGAGATGATGACTGAAAGAAGAGCTGATGAACAAATAAGCAGCAGGTGTGCAGGGTGGAGTTACTGAGGAGAAGAAGAAACGAACTCACAAGGATCACAAAAACTCTCATCTAGACCTAAAAATCACTTCAGCTTCAACTTTAAACATGTAACAGGAAACATGCAAAGAAAAAAACAAAAAACAAACCTGGACCTGAAAGTGTGAGCTCTTTAAAACATGTCAAATGGAACAGACTTGTGTGTTTGACAGCAGTCGTCCGTTTGCTGCAGATGTTCCTCCAGTCGGACACGTTTTAGATGGAGTCCTGCTGAACAGACCTCATCCTGTCCCATATTAATTAAGAGAAATCGCTCTATCCTCTTCAGTGAAGCACCTCTCTGACTCTGGTAATGTCAGAAGGGTTGTGAGGGCAATTTGCATTAATTTAAGTGTTTCAGAAAAAGAGCTCTAAAGATAGTTCTCGGTCAAACTCCTCATCAGAGCCACTGCAGACATTAACCCAGGAATGCCACATCACTGTACATCACCAAGGGTTCACCTGTCAGGAAACGTTCACCTGGAACTCCAATAAACTCCTTTATTGTCACTGCAGAGGAGGGTCAGTCAGTTCAGTTAACTGCTAAGTGCTGAGTTTCTCTGGGGAACTAGATATATGGTTCAATGCTAATTTCACAACACCTAACAGATACTGATACTTGCATCCTACCAGGTCTTACTGCATCAGCTGAACATGCACAGGATGCTTTACTGTTGGCAGGACACAGGACTGATAGGAGTGCTCACCTTTTCTCCTCCAGACAATCCTTTTTCCAGAAGCAATCAGAAAGCAGATTCATCAGAGGGAAAGGACTTTCCTCTAGTCCTCAGCAGTCCAATCCCCGGACCTTTACCAGAACACCAATCGGTCCCTGATGGTTTTCTGGGTTTTGACACCAGAACATCCTCTAAAAGTCTTCTCCTTCATGTACGTAGTACAGATCTATTCAGCTGCTGCAGCCACTGATGATCAAGTTCTGTACTGGTGGAGCCCTATCTCACGGCTGGGTGAACTTTAGAAGATGGTTTTGGTGCTGCTGGATTTCTTTGGGCTCCCTGAAAGCCTTCTTTACAAACACAGTGAAAATGGGCTTTTATGATGAAGTTCATTTTCAGGGAAAATGTGATTACTTGTAATTCTTCTGCTCACTATTCAGAACCTTCTGGATTTTAAACAAATGACCATCATAAGAACAGCAGCAGTAAACTCAGTGATCGTTTGTGTCCTCAGAGCTTTGGGTCACATTGTCAAGGAAGTCAGAATGTAGAGCAACAAATTGTTCTGCACATTTTAATTAGCAAACATTAAGAAACAGCTTTTACTCATCTACACCGCAGTAGCTCAGTAGGAAGAGTTCCAACCAGAGGGTTGTCGGTTTGATCCCCACTACAGCTGAGTCCCTTTGTCGCTGTGTCCTTTTCCAAGACATTTCACCCACATGTCCTGTTGGTGGTAGGAGGGTCTGATGGTGGCTACCACGTAGCTCACTGCCATCAGTGTGTGAATGTTGGGGAAATGACTGCAGTGTAAAGCGCTTCGGAATCCATGACTTAGAAAACCACTTTACCGATGTGGGACATTTACTACAGTATGTACTTATTTAAGATCTCCAGGAAGTCTACCTGAAGGATAACCAGCTTTATAGAAAACAAAAATTGGTTTTCAAGGTCCTGAAACAGATCCTGTGGAGTTCAGAAGTAAATAAGGCTAGCTCAGTGGTTCCCAAACTAGTCCTTCTTGATTTTACACATTTTCCCGGTGACACTTGGTTCCTCTCATCTCTCTTAAAGGTTCCTGGAGTTGTGTGTCATTCATCATCTGGTCATCAGTGTGGGATGTGGACTTCTATGTCTTTCTGTGCCTCTTCCAGTCTCTGTTGCAACCTGCTGATGACACTGTGACCTCTAAGCTCAGTGGCTACCAGTACCAGTTCTAATTAAACCAATAAATGAATTGGTGGATTCATGGATCAAACAGCTGTGAATGTATCCATTCAGCTCCTTTAGAGAACAGCAGGTTGAGTAAAACTCCCTGAAACACTGAACGGCTGCATTCAGAGGTTTAGAGAAGGTCACATTAGGGTCACCAGTAAAGGTCAGAGCGCTTCGTAGGTTCATCCTGAAATGTCATCAGAAAGCCAAAAATCCCTAACGTTCTGTGAGCAGTGCAGCTGGTAACTAGTGTTTACCCCTCAGTGAACTTGAAGCCAAATGTTTGAAATTCTTTCAAATCAAATAAATCCACAATGAGGTCCAACAGCGATGTTTCCACACAGACTAGAACCTGAAGCTCCCACTCAGACATACGCTGTGAATAATCAGAGCTGTTTCCACCTGATTTAGTTTGAGCTAACTGGTGTTTTTGTGACACTTCAATGTTTTGTATGCAAAGGTAGCATCAGGGTAACCTGGCTGTTTGTGTGCTTGTTTAACCTGCTAAGCCCTGAGGCCATGTTTTCAGGCTTTTACATGAAAAACACCTTAAAAGTTGCTCTGCTGCAAAAGCAGTGTGAACAACCTTCAGCTCTATGGAGACAAGACACCAGGGAGGGCTGGAGACACACTGCAGCTCCGTAGCTACCTGCACAGCCTGCCTTTTGCACTTCAGTCTCATCAAAAGCTATAAATTAGAAAGCAGGCCTTACAATAATAAATCAGTCTCACTAAAATGATTCAGCCTGTTATGAATGATCTCATCTGCAGGTCTTCCAAATTAGCTGCTGAAGCACTAAAAGCTCAACTAATGCAGCTTTTTATTAAGAGCCCTACTGTTTCCTTTAATGTGTATGAAGCTTTTCTCAAAACCTTTTAAATGGTTTCTAAAATTATGTAACCTTTCATAACAGAGAACAACAGGTTGTTTAACATTATAAGGAGGTGGCAGAGTAAAGAAGATGGTCTGGAAGTTGAATCATGAGATTTTAACAGAATAATGCATTTAAATAGTTGTCATCATCAAAACGACTAATTGTGACCTGATCAAAGTTTTTTGTAGTTAGATCAGATGTGTGTGTGGTTGTGATATTCACCCAGTAAGGCCATGAAGCAGATACAGATGGCGAACAGCGAGCTGAAGCTCAGACCCACGTCCTCCCTGTAGACAGCCAGCGTCGTCTCACAGTGACGTCCTCTGTAGCCCTCGGGACAGTGACACGTGAACTTGGAGGGCGACTGGGCAACGCAGGTCCCACGGTGGCAAGGCCGTGTCGCACACAGGGTGTACACACAGAACTTTCTGGTCCCGTTCACACGGATCATGTGACCTGGAGGACATCTGCAAAAATAACAAAGGGGATGATTAAATAAGGACAAAATGATCAACTTACAGTGCACAACACAAACAAAGGTGTCCCTTCAAGGTTTAAGTCTGCAGTGAAGCAGCATGAATCCT
Source organism: Callopanchax toddi (assembly GCA_006937965.1). Lineage (NCBI taxonomy): Eukaryota > Metazoa > Chordata > Actinopteri > Cyprinodontiformes > Nothobranchiidae > Callopanchax > Callopanchax toddi. The sequence continues at coordinate 512,071 of SSNR01000260.1, read as the reverse complement.
GGACTTTAATATGATTGTTGAAATGTGCAACCAGCAACTTATGCTAGCCATTTAGCGTGACAATATATACAAGAGTTTATTCAGCTAAAGATACACATTTGAGATTTTTAAGGTCACATACTGTCATAAGAACTCTAGATCTTTCTATTCAGTGTGAATAGTCAGAGTGTGAAGCGATGAGTCATTCTTCAGTCTCTTCCTACAAACTGAGCATTTCTATGTCTTGATTATTTTTAGCGGGTGGAATCCACTTCACAGGAACTATACCGAGCTGTCAGACTGCACACCGTGTCCCAGGAATCTGAATGATAAAACACAAGACAAATATGGTATTGCTGGTGTTGTTCTGCAGCACAGCTGAGTGATGAAGTGGAGGTTGTTGTTGACAGCCACAAGTTCCTGAGTGTTTGTCTCGACAACAAGCTGGACTGGCAGACCAACATGGATGCTGCCAACAGCAATCCACAAACTTTATCTTCTTAGAAAACTCAGAGCCGGTAAAATGCTTGATGGTTTTTGTGGTGGCAGCTGATATTACTGTGCTGGAGTTGATGGGGGAGACTAAACAAATTAACGAAGAAGGCCGAAAGACTCATTGGGTCAAAACCTGGAGACGTATGAGTCAGAAGTTCATTTCTATCAGTTATTGAAGGACCACACCCACAGGTATCATCACTCAAAGTGGACACAGGAAGTAGTCCTCTGACTGGAGCAACACTCATGACTAGTCAGACTGGGAGAGACACTGCTGCTAAACAATGACAAATTAGCAGCTAATTTCTGCTATTTAAGCTTTTGCTCAAAAAAAAAGAAAAAACTGTGAGTTGGGCAGAGAGCGTTCCATAGTACCCATAGCTCCTCCCCTCTAGCTTTACAGCACACCTTTGGGACAGGTAAAAGCATCTGACCAGCTGATCTGAGTGAACACACAGGTGTGTAGCGCTTTATCAGATTATAACGATAACATGGAGCCAAACTGTTCAGAGATTAAGAAACAAATAAGAGAAGTTTAAAATGGATCCTGAACTGAACTGGGAGCCAGGACTGGAGTGATGTGCTCTGCTTTTCCTGTCCCTGTTAAACGCCTGGGTGACTCCATACATTACATTACATTACATCACACTAACAACCACAACAACGCTAACTGATCATTTTGTACATAATGCCATTTAACAGCAGGTCTAGTCAATATAGTGCAGTGAAGGAAAGGTCAAGGTCAAAGGTCACTGTTCTGGACCAGTCATCAGGCTCTGGTCTCAAAGGGAGAACAAACGGTTCCAGAATTCATTTACTAATCGTTGTTCACAGCATGAACTCACAACCTACTCTGAGCACATCATCTAAAAAAAAAAAACACGACAACCTTCGTTAATACAGATAACATCTTTAAACCAGCAAGTTTTATTTAATCCAGTGATGAGAACTATTTTTAACCCAGCTCAGGGTTGTGTAAGTGAGGTCAGACTATTATCACTTCACCTAAACCAGCCCAACCAGTCTGCTGTCTGGAGACCAGATCAGCCCGAGGTCACAGGTGACCTGAGACTAGTAACGAGTCAGCCTGGGGACCAGGAGACAGAGCTTCAACCAGCAGCTTGACCACAAGAAGCTGACTTGGTTCGTATTCACCTGCTATGCATTAAACTGGTGTTAGATTAGTTCATTATATAAACATAATTAATAATCCTTCATGTTAATGAATAAATGGACCTAGTCTGGTTCATTTGATTAATTCCCAAACTCTCCTCTGAGTTCGACCTCTCATCACCACCCTGATATTCGTTTGTGTTTGATTTTGTTCAGGTTATGATTGTTTTACTCATCAGTCAGAATAATGTTTAGAATAGTAATAAACTGGTTTCTATTATGTAAAGTCTGCCTCTCTGTCAAATTGTTTCTTTGGCTTCCTTAAAATAATCTCCATTGCAGTTACATGTTGGAGCCATAAACAGATTAATATTCAGATCTCATATGAATATTTATATTTAGTTAATATCTGATTGCTACAATAGTCTCACCAGCACTACTGTTAACAACCATGGATTTACATGATGTAACATTTTATTTTGGTCCTCCTGCTACATTTTACTTTTGACACTCGAAAGTCACTGCTTTATTTGAACTAATAAAAAACTTAAAGTCCTTAAACTTAAAGGGGGGGGGGGGGGATATATACCAAAAAAACATCAGGCCAAAGGTGAGTCTGTTTTCTACAGGGTCCAGTTTATAATTATTAGGTCAGACTGACATCAGCTTTGAAACAAAACTCTAATGAAATCTGATGCCTCTATGAAGCAGGTGCATATGAATCCCTTAATTACTCATCATGCCACAGGGGATGGACGCCTCAGGCAGGTTATGTTAAGAGTTGGAGAAGTAGAGGAGCCTAAAACTGACTGACTTTATTTACAGCAAAACTAAAAAAAAAAGATTTGTATGTCATCTAGTTAGAAATCCCTTTGATTCAATATGTTTGTGGAAAATGGTGCTTCAGCATACAGCTATAAAGTGGGCTCCATTTCCATAGACTTAACTCTGAATGACTGGTTGTGTCCTGATGACTTCATATTCCAGCCAGACGGACCAACATCACGTACAAGCTGCAGAACAACTCATAAAAAGAACCACAAAATCCAGACTGGGACCCAGTGGACTAATGTTTGTCCCTAAGAGAGAGAGTCTACGAAGGTCAAACTGAAAACTTCAGAGGAGGAACTGAAAGCAAAAACCTAATCTGCATCATGAACAACCTCTCAGCTGTCTGCAGGGAAAATACCCAAATTATTCACCTGTTCAAGAGAAATCAGGTAGAAAGGAACCCAAAACAGCATTTGTTGAGAATTTGATCCCTCTCAAAGATGGATGAAGATATGAAGCTGAACACATCTAGAACATCTGTACATGAGCATGATAAAAATACATCAACGGGTTTTAAACTAGATGACATTAAAACGTGTCCAAGTTGATATAAACGGACCAAATTCATAGAGGAAGAGACGTCGTCTGACTGTCTAACATCAGGTGGATTATTCTCGGTCGTTAGTAGAGAACGAGGTGACTTTCTACTAACAGCAGTGTTTACTTAATCACTCATCTGAATAATGACCATCTGTAGCTGAAGCATTACATCTTTTAATATCCATAAATAAATAATGGAGAAATAATCACCTTCTTTTATCGGCTCATCTTATCTCCATCCTCAGGCTACAGATGAAAGTGTGTTAAAGGTGTCCACTCTGCTACGGACACACCACGTGAATTTAAACACAGCTATTAGAGGAAAACACAACAGAGCACCAGAACATCTGGCACTGTGAAAACAGGCATGAAGGCACAAATGTAATGCAGGACATATGAACTAAAAGTGGTGCCATAATGATATCCACATGGAGCCAATCTAAGGGCTTTCCTCTAGTGAGAGGTAAAAAAATCTGCACCAAAACTTTTACTAAAAATTCTCAGTAGAACAGAACTTAAGTGCATTTATCTGAGTCCATTTGACCCATTACCTCCCACATCTAATCTTATGGAATATTTATTACATTTTCCCACCAGTGTTAAAGTTAATTACTCCTTTAATCAGCTTACAGGGATGTAGACTTTAATAGAGAAGGAACTGCGGGAGATGAAAATGCTGACTGTGGCACTGGCAGTAACAAGGGTGATTTTATGCAGATGGGGCCACATTTTCTGCCTCAATTCAGAAAGCACTACTGTAATTAAAAGCTCATTTGGGTGTAACAACTCAAACAAACATTTTATGAGGCCACTAATGCAGCATCTCCTTCAGAACAGCTCCAGGCTGTACAGTCTGGTGGCATCAACCATCACATCGGATTCTCTTCTCTGCTCAGGTGCTCATGCTTAGAAATAATAACTTTACTATCGAAGAGCAATAATACATTCTAAAACTGCATTCTAATGTATTGCCTAATTGTTTGTCTTCTGCCATTAAACTTACTTAGACAAAGAGACGAGGAGTTAATGTTCTGTATCATCTCCCAGAGTCTGTTTTAACCTGTTAGATTATTCAGAGGCTCTGTCAGTCTTTTATGGGATTCGTTGTTGGGTTGCCCTTTCTGATTTACTTTACGTTTAAGAAAGTTGGGCAAAACATAGAGCCTTTTAACCACATCATGTATTCATCACTGAGACACCTTTGGTTCTTCCTGCATTAAACTGTCAGATTTAAAGTCTATTTATTAACTAAAGTGTTCACTCAGACCTTTATGCACGTGTCTTCATGAGCTTTGACTACAGGCGACCAGCTGGAAACACAAAATTGAAAAAAAAAATGTAGGTTTCAGTTGGAATCACACTGAATTTGGGCTGCATGGTGGCACACTGTTGCCTCGCAGCAAGAAGGTAATGGTTTGATTCCCGGCTGTGGTCTTTCTGTGTGGAGTTAACATGTTCTCACCATGCATGCGTGGGTTTCCTCCGGTTCCCCCCACAGATCACAACATGCCCTATAGGTAAGTCGCGTAAGTATAGGTAAAAAAAAGAAGACAAACACAGTATTTAATGCAAGATGTGCCAAATAAATTAAAATATCTCAGAAACTATACATCAGATTTGTTCTATTTTGACATTTTGGGAGAGAGGAGAAGTAGCCGAACAGTTTGATGTATAATATGTGCGTGGTATGTAAAGGTCATGTGTGTCATCATTACATAAACCGATACTGATATATCGGCTGATATTGCATTTTAATGCCGATGTCGGGCGATATTATCGATAGGCCGATACCAACATCCATCCCTGCTTTGTGTCCTTTGGAAAGACACTTCGCCTGCCTTAGCTGCTGCTGCTGGTGTACAGCAGCTTCACTTCTGTCAGTCTGCCTCAGAGCAGCTGTAGCTACAATGTAGCCAAGAAGGTTGCAGGTTTGATTCCCGCCTGTGGCCTCTTTGCCTGGAGTTAGCGTGTTCTTCCCATGCATGTGTGGGTTTCCTCTGGGTGCTCCGGTTTCCTCCCATGGACCAAGAACATGCATGTTAGGTAACTGTTATTGTAAGTTGCTTTGGATGAAGCTTCTGCTAAATGAACTAACTAAACTTTTATAAACTAGTGTGGTTAGACTACATTTTTACTCAGTCTTCTCTTGGACTCTGATATGTTTTTTCCGTAAGACTGGTCTAGACTCCAGCTGCACTAGCATCAGTTTTTTTTACTGCAGCTGGGTGTAAGACCCCTGGCTGCATTGAAGTGCAACCAGTAGTGTTTTTCTTCCAAAGTTTTAACAATCCTCATGCACCAAGCATGAGCAAACAAGGAAAAGGAGGAGAAGAGAAGAATAGAGCACCACCTGTAGCTGCTGCAGAAATGGTGTCTGTTTGAACTTGGTCTTGGACTCAAACCCCTTCAGTCTTGGTCTTGACTCAGTCTCGAGTTGGATGGTCTTGATTACAAGACTATGATCAACCTTCATGCATATGACATTCCTCACATGGACCATTCAAAAAATGTTCAACCACTGAGGAGGGAGGGAGGGAGGGAAGAATGATTTGCATGTGAGTTAGTTTGCATTAATGAAGAAATTGTAACAGTTTGGAAATCTGTGCTTTTTAGTGTGACCTGGGAAAACTCCTTGGACGAAAAGCAAAACATCTTAAAAACAAGAAAAAGGGTTAAGTTGTCTTCATTATGAAAACAAACACACCTCAGGCTCTGCCATGTCCTGAATGAATCAAATCTACTGACATGTTTAATGCAGGAAATCAAGTTTTACTCTAATAAGTGATGCTGGCTGAGGAAGTCTTCCTGCTGAGGTAACACTCTCTGCCTGAGGTTTCTATCTCACACCCATTGTAGGCGTAGGGAGGTTTTAAGCAGAGGCACAGAAGAGACATGCTGCTTCTCTCCATAATGTGCTGCTGAGCAGTTTTAAGGGTTTTATTGTCATATTTATAAAAGCCTTTCAATCCCAGCTTTTCAGTCCACCAGTGGTTTTGCGTCCAGCCTTTAGAGTGAAAACAAAAGTGGAGTGACTTGTCTTAGCAAACTAAAGTCTAGTTTAATTTCCCCTGCTCAGAGTAAATGCCAGCCATCTTGATAATGTGGAGGAGGGCGACAGTTCTTGGTGTTTAAAAGACATTTTAACGTCTGATTTGCTGTGGTTGGGGATTCGTGTGCCTTCGCTAAAGCTCAGCACTCAGCGTTCATTATGTCTGACTGCAGTGTGTAGGTGTTCAACACAAGACACCTGTCAGTCAGACAGACATCACAGCGTCTCTTTGTTGCTCTTCCTGTTATCATTACCCATCATTAGCCATGACTGTGTGGGGGTGACTGCTGGATCCTGACCTATATGAGCAGATCCACACGGCTGATTATCTGTGGGAGTTTCTGGAGACAAGTTGTTATTGCTCCATATATTTTAAAATCATGATTAAAGAAGTTTGTTTTCTTTTTCCAGCACTGACTGTGTAAAAGTAGAAAAAAAGGGGAAGACATTGCTGCTGATGATTATGCAGCAAATTATGTGTGTATACACATACTATGGTTCCTTGTTTATCGTGGGAGTTAAATTTTAAAAATAGCCCACAATAGGTGAAATCCATGCAGTATCAGCTTTATATTTTTACAATAATTCCAGATGTTTTAAGGCTTTAAAACCCCTCACTGCACACTTTATACACTTTTCTCAGACGGACATTAACATTTTTCAAAACTTTCTCTCATGTTTAAACACTACCGGACCGTCAGAATGGCAGAATAAATAACTTAATTGATGTATTGATCACGCCTGACGGACACCACGTGTTTCGTCACAGTAAAAAGCCAGCAGCTGCGGTGTAGCACCATGATCACCTGCTAAGAAACTGCAAGTAAGCTGAGAGCTGCTCTGTGCTTCTCACCTCCAGCTGCACTGCAGACAAAGAAGCTCTCGTAAGAGAAGGGAGCATCATAAGGGTGCGACTCACCCAGCGGCTTTTGGGTAGTCCAGTGCACAGTGTGCATTCTCCAGAGAGGAGTAATGTCGCAGTCCACTCCCCTAAACTTAGACAAGGGGGCTGCACAGAGGAGATTCACTGACAACGGTCAGGACACAGAACACAATGCGCTGTAAAACAAAAAAACAAAAGCATGCAAAATTGCACAAAGAAAATCCATGAAAAGGTGGTGCAAAATGTGAACCGCAAAAGAACAAGGGACCACTGTATACTATATATCATCATTCCTGATCCTGTCCATCATTGTCTCCTAAACAGAACCTCAGCATTTTCATCTTTGCTACCTCAAGTTCTGCTTCGTGTCTCCTCAGAGAACGTCTCTAGACCAGATGCTGGTGAAGGTTCCCAGTCATTAGGTCATGATAATCCAAAAAAGGGTTTTAAATAAAGGCAACTGGACTTATTTGGTTCTTTGAAGACGTTTTGCTGCTCATCCCAGTAGCAAATATGGGACAAAGCTACTTGGATGAGCAGCGAAACGTCTTCAAAGAACCAAATAAGTCCAGTTGCCTTTATTTAAAACCCTTTTTTGGATCTCTAGAGACCATACAGCATTGCTGTTCTCATCACTGTCTTATAATGGCAATAAAAAAGTAACGTAAAATAATTGATGGCATAAACATTCACTACCTGAAAGTGACTGACCTAAATCAATGGAGGTCCAGCAATTGGTGCTAGTAGTCTCACAATTAGTGGAACTGAGGTAATCTCTATGCAGCGACTGTGTCTCTAGTGATTGTACTATAAAGACATCTGTCTGAATGGTCCATTCACTGGTTAATCAGTATTCCTTGCTACTATCGCCGTATGAAGACAAAATAATTCTCCAAGCTAACCAGAGACAAGGGGTTTCAAAGGTTTAAGTCACAGGATGGATACAAAAACATAAAAAGCACCAAACATCCTCTGGAGTTCAGTTAAATACAACATCAAGAAATGGAAGGAATATGGCAACATGTGTTAATCTGCCTAGATTAGGACTTCCTCACTAACTGAGTGACCATGCAAAAGGGAGACTAGTGACCCTGATGACCAACCAACCTAGCAAAGACCTGTCCACAGTCTGATAGAGACCTGTCCACAGAGACCTGTAATCTACTAAATACTCATAAAAAGGGGGTGAATATTTTTGAAATCACCTTTTTTATGTTATATAGCAGTCCCTAGGATTTTGCGATGTTGCGATCACAGCTATTAATGCAAATTCAGCCAATCCTCGCAAGTTTTGCACGTCTTGCAATTTCATCCAATCAGCACAACTTTAACGCAAATTTGACCATCACAATGCATTTTTTTGGGTTGTTTTTAAAGTACGTCATCACGTACACTTCCTGTTTACTCCCAAGGGTGAAATATGTCTTTAACGTATTAATTTTGATTTATAAATTCTAAAATAAAACGTGTAAAGAATGTAATCGCAGCTTGCATTTGAAGCATGGCGGAACACTCGTCAGAATGATTTCCTGCGACGCACACACCGGACCTGACACTGCCTGTGTGTAGATTCAGAGGCTGCAGCGGGTCCAGCTGGTCTCTGTAAACTCAGGTCACCGCTCCTTCATAAACGGAAAGTAATCGGTGGTGAACCTGAACGGTCTCTAGCCTTTAGAGTTACTCCTGCCCCTTCCTCGCTGCACGGTCCGGTTCGGATGGAGACCCGACCCGGATCCGTCATTGAAAACGAGGCAAAAGCTTCCAGACCCTGGGTCAGTTTGAACACAGCACTGCTAAAAACTATTCACTCATACCGTGTTTCCACATGATGGAAATCTTTGATTATTATTATTATTTTAAAACAATACCCTTCTGAAAATGTACTTAAAATGAATAAATAAATAAATACAGTATAAGCAGTAAAAGAGCAAAACATCCAAGGGCTTCAGTACGTGTCATATTGGGTCAGACTGAGCTTCAGACACCGTGTCAGAGTTATCTGGTCACAAATGGACATGCAGATCACTCCACCCTTCCTGCCCACTGGGCTGGTGCATGGTGGTGTAAACAGGAAGCAGAGGGGGATCCCAGTTGTGATGGATGTGCGATGAGGCGTGACTGATCACAGTTCACTGGTAGGGCTCAGTCAGGGTACAACACAGTGTCAAGATTTAAGTTTCCTGTTGTTTTCATCAGAACCACAAAAAAATATTAGAGCTTCTCAAACTTCATATTCAAAGGTCCAAATATAATTTCAGACAATGTCAAAGGTGAACAACTAGTGAAGTAAATATATTTAAATAAATTTGCTCACAACTTACAACCACTTCTGGATGTGCAGAGGAAGTGAGGCCAAAGGAAATGGCACCGTTTGATTGTGAATCTTTACATTCTGACTGCAGCAAAGCATAAAACTGTAGTTTTATTAGAAACTGAAGTGAGAAAATGTTTGTCTGCTTTCAATGGACTGCCTAAACCTCAGTACACAGACGATGTGGTCATTAGATGGAGTAACTGGTATGCTGTTGTTCAAAGTTACTGTGCTTAAAAACCATTGGGATGTTTTGACTCCGACTGTCTCTGAGAACATCTGACACACAGGACTCATGTTGGAATGGAGCTAAACAAACACCTTCCTCCACTCCTGCTTGAACACCGTTTTCTAAGTTTACCTTTCTTTTCTACACATTAAAAGAAGATGTGATGCCTCCTTCACCACTGCTTCTCTGATAAGGGTTAGGGTTAGCCATTAACATTGGTCTAACCTAAAAAAACAGGGGTCTAACATAAACAAATTGATGTAATCGGTCACAAGTAATTTAATTAGGTTTATCCAAATTAATCTTTTTAGTTTACTTTGAACAAACTTAATAAATTAACTTTGAAAGAACGTGAATAAATTACATGTGACCGATTACATCAATTTTTTTACGTTAGACCCCCATTTTCTTTTTTCAGTGTTCCTTCACCACTCCCCACAGTTGGATGTGAAGCTGTCAGCCAGTGGGATGCACGGTCGGTGCAGAGAGGGCACTGGTCCAAAGACGAGCGTTTGGGCAGAGCGGTCCTGTAAGCACATGATATCTGGTGCACTTGCAGACTAGCAGAAACGTTATGTGTACCCCTGACTATAATACATAAAGAAGGAATAAAGAAGAGCAAAGAAGCAGATCAGTTTTCCACTTCAAGCTGCCTCCATGTTTTAATTTGCCGGCATTTAACCAATAGCGTCTCTGCAACAAAGTGATGTCATGCTGCACGTGTTGCTGTTTATGTGTAGAGTCAGGCGGTCTAACTCTGGGTCACCACCTAGCTATAGATGTGTTGCATGTGCATAACACATATACATGTGAGAAAGTAAATGATGCAGTCCATAAAGGTGAATGTGGGGTGGGCATTTTTCTAGATTTATTGAAAGCATTTGATGCTATAGATCCTGAAATTTTACTGGGGAAACTTGAACACTATGGAGTCAGAGGAACTGCGCTCAACTGGTTTAGAAGTTATCTATCTGAAAGGGAGCATTATGTACAAATACACAAACTAAAACGATTAAATGCGGAGTACCACAAGGATCTATTTTAGGTCCTCTTCTTTTTATTATTTATATAAATGACTTTATAAACTCATCAGATATATTACACAAAATTATTTTTGCTGATGATACTAATTTATTCTTTTCTCATAAAAACGAGAAAGAAAATATAAAGAGAATATTTATTGGTCAATTCTATAAAATTCGACATCATCTCCCTTTTGAAGTTCTCATGACTCTATAATGTAGAGTCTATATCAAGCTCTGTTTGAAGCACATTAAGCTACTGTAACATCATCTGGTGTAACACGTATCCCAGCTATCTGGATCGATGACTTGCTCTGCAGAAGAAAGTGATACGTGTCACATCTTGGTCTGAGTTCAATGATCCCTCTGATCTACGGTTTTACAGGCTCAAGCTCTTGAAGCTCACTGGGAGGAATATTTTTTACAATGCATGTGTGATGTATAGACAAAATGAAAGACTCTGCCAACTCATCCCTATAACCTATTTGACACATAAACACAATACTAGAAGAGCAAATAAGCTGATGGGCAAAAATCATAAATGGAAGTGTGCTAGCTTCAGTATTGTTTGCAAAGGCCCAGTGATCTGGAATGAAATTAACAGTAAAACACAACATTTGACATCCCTACACACATTTAAGAGATATTTGAAAAGGGATCTATTACAACGTTATACTCATACATAACCTCAAATGGATGTAGAAAACGTGTGTGTATGTATGTATGTATGTATATATGTATGTATGTATATATATGTGCAAGTATCTGTGCGTGTATGTATACATATGCAAAAACGGATATGTAACATAAATCATAATTGATAATTCAGGTGAAATACTTTGTGCAAACGATGATTGTTCAATAATGATGAAGTTAAGAATGAATCTTGTCTCCTTAATAAGTTGATGTGTCGATAAAGTTGATTCTGAATAAGTTCAATGCTAGATAATGTGGATGAGTCATGTAATAATTATAATAATAATAATATGTAAATGCATAGGGGATATATGTAGATGTGAGTGTGTGGGTTTTAAGATTGTATTGGGGTATGGTCATGGTATTGTATTGTATAGATTATGTGTTTTTTCTGTTGGTTTATTTTTCTTTTTTTTTAATGTCTGGCGTCCCTATATAAGCTAACGCTGCTTCTTGGGAGTTCCCTTTATAAATAAATAAATAAATAAATAAATAAATAAATACATAAATACATAAAGGTGTATTTTTATGATTGGTGTAGCAGCTTCTCTAAAACTGAAAATCTGATCAGTTGTTGAAGCAATAAAATAATATTTTATAAAGGACCTAAAATATCAATTTTTGCTCTTTTTTCTACTGCAGGATGGAAATATAGATCTTGGAAGTGAAACGTTCCTACTCCGGTTGAAAAAACATGCAAATATCAGTTTATAACTCAGTGTATATGGATATAGTAGCCCATGCTTTGTATCAGTAGAACATATACTGTACAGTAGGCTGACTGAGCTCTTGGGTGTGTTTCCTGGCTTGGAGGACTCACAGCCAACATTAACTGCTCTCTATTCATCTTCTAAAGTTCAGTTCAGATGATGAAAAGAGAGGAAAAAGACACTTAATGAGAGTAGAGAGGTAGGCTGTGGGTATGGTGGTGAAAAGGGGTTAGAAAAGTGAGGAAGATGGGAGTCATACAAACACAAAAACAGAGAAATAGGAGGCTGAGTGCAACAATAAAAGCATTGTGAAAAAAAGTCAGATGGATGATGTGGGTGAGTGGATCAGAAGAATGGGGGGAAAAGGAGGGAAGTAAGATTAAAAGCTAGAAGGCTGGACAGACTGATTAGAGGCTGATGTTTCCAATGGCAGAAAGATTGCTGAAATTAGTGGATGTGGCTAGGAGCACTGTTTGATTCCGTCTGTGCAACAGGAGAGGGCTTTGGCAGCTTGCTGCAGCAACTCGCTGCACAACATTCCTGCTGACAGGATAAACAGGAAAATACAGTGGTGCATGTGAAATGTTGATCAAGCAAAAGTTTGAATCTCATCAGGGCGTCGGATCCATCCATCTCCCATCCATAAGGACGATCAGTCACAGATTATTCTGTCATTGAGCAGGTGGTGTAGCGTGTCTTATTTTTATCTATAAAGGAAAACCTATTAGTTTTGATGTTTGGATGGCAGTGGAGCCAATTTCAGACTGACAATAAGCTTCTTATACATTCAGAAATGAGCTCTCCATCACATTTAATGACTTTCATTACCAAACATTCAGTGATTTTAGTGTAGGCCAGATATGCAACTTGAATTACCCAGAAATGATTCATATCGCTGTAATCAGTGTATCATAAATGTATCCTGGAACCTTCCAGTTATTGGTATTATTATAGAAATACAATATCTTCAATGATTTACAACAATGTGCCACAGCAGGGCCCTGTGTGTGTGTGTGCACGTGCAATCTCATCATGCACCTTCCCTCGCCTCTGCTCAGTTCAGCGTTGCTGCTTCACAGGGACAGAACCCGGCTGGAAGTCCCGAGTCTGATCCTACAATCCAGTTTGTAAAGCAAACACACGGAGCGAGAGACGGAGCCGTTACGCCTCCATCACGTAGAAACAAGGAGAACAGCTCTTATTACAATGACCCAGCTGATAGAGTCGACTTATATCACTTCAGTCAGAGGTTATAAGAAGCTGAAAAAGAGGTTTGATCTGCTCAAACCAAGACCAGCAGCCTCCCTTCTAAAGAGGACCTTTGCCCCATCAGGTCCAGAACCAGACCCATCCAGTCAAAGACCTAGTCACCCTCCTTTCTTCAGACAGGAGGTCGATCAGCCTCAAAGCCAGCAGCTTCTCAGAGGCTCATGACAACAAGGCGACACACACTAAGCTTTAACATTTGCTCTTTATCCACCTTCCATCTTTAAAGAACATCAGAAACAATCTGAGCTGTTATCTCCTAAACATGAGGATACAGAATTTATTATTACACAAACAAAAGCATCATAGGTTTGAACTGTGATGGGTAAATACCTGACGACACTTTTAACATAGCACTTCACTGTGGCACTATTGATTAAGAAGGGCAGCAAAGAAGCCACTTCTGTCCAAACCCCCCCTCAGGAACAGATTCTGCTAAAGGTCCAGCGGTTTGAGTGCTGAGGACTGGAGGAAAGCTGTTCTCTCTGATGAATCATCTGATCGTTTGTAGCATTTGGAAAAGAATCTGCACAAGAAAAGATGAGTGCTCCCATCAGTCTCGTGTCCCTCACAATACAGCATCCTGAGACCGAATATGTGTAGGTGGTTTCTCAGACAAGGACACAGCTTGAATAAAAATAAATATCACCATGAGCCATTTAGCCACGAGGCTCAAATCTGAACTAAGTCAACATGTTGGGTTCATCACAAGGAAACCATCCACACTTAATCCCACTGAAAAATGTGCTCAATCCTCAAGAAGCAAGTGCAAGACCCACACATTCTGACAAAACTCTAAGCAATGAAGAATGAGGTGCCATCAGTCAGGATGCAGGTGACTGACAAGGTGGACTCTAAAGGCCTTGAAAAATAAGGACCGACTCTGCAAATAGTGACTCTTTGGATAAACTTAAAGCGGCTCTCTGGAGCATTTTTCTCTGTATCAAAGTTTTCTAAATGTTCTAAATGATATTTCAGGTCTAAACTCTGATCTATGGGTTGAGTTCCACAACATCTGTCATTCTGATGAAGACCCTCCTTCCTCCTAGAGACCCCTTTCCATTTTTTCTTGCCGCTGACATTTTTCAGCCAATGAAATTCAAATGTCTGCATTCTCTCAACATGCACGCGCATCGACCAAACCTGTACCAGTAGGGGGCGCTGTCGTACAGGACGCTCCGTGTGTTTCTCTGTTTACCGTCTCGTTCACTGAGGACTCACAGCTCATTTCTACTAAAAACCTACCCATTCTCCAGCTAAAGATGGATTTATTTTTATTTTTAAACCTTTCACCTCACAGAATGGCAAGGCTTGACAGGGTTACGCGTTTATTTTGGTCAGAAAGTTCATCCAGGGCCGAGTCAAGTTCAGCTTCAGAGTCCAGCAGCAGCTCTCTGCTAACAGAGCTAATATCAGAAGCAGCAGGGACAGAGAGGGCTCTTCAGACCCTCGTAGTGTTGTTGGAATAAGATAGTGAACTGTGAGTGATTAAACCCTACACATTGAGCTGTACAGTTCATGTCCGAAGTATATGCGCCGTGTGCACGCGCGCACACGCGACCGGACGCGCGTGTCGAGATGTTTTGAGGAGGAGCCTTTGGACGCTAGATTCAAAAACTGCTCTCCTGATGAAATCCTCCGGAGAGCGGCTTTAATGTAATTGTCAATAAAAATGTTTAACTTTTGTAATTCTAGTTCAGTAACCATAGCAACATCTGAGAAAAGGGAAAAGGAAGCATCAAACACTTCTGTCATTCTCTAAGTTTAGCCTTGGCTATTTAGTCTACTCAGTGTCTCTAGTTATGGATGTAATTATTTTACACTTATTTCATTCTATTCTGGTTATCTGGTCCTCTACTTTATTTGGTCAACTGTCAAGTTTTCCAGCAGGCTGACTTTAATATTCTTGTAAGTCTGCTTGTTTTGCTACACAATGATTGTCAGAGTTTAGACACATTTTTAACCACAGCAAACAAAAACAGATGTAAGGTTTTCTTCTGCAGTTTTGCCTCATTTTGAAAGGTTATTTAAAGTAAAGCCCATGATTTGAGCTCTGAACAAAAATAAAATGAATACCAAACCCTAACAAGCCACTTCAAAGGCAGTGAGTTCTGTTAAAGGTCAGGCGTCATGTCTTTGCCTTCAAATGAAGACGATGTGTGTGTGTGTGTGTGTGTGTGTGTGTGTGTGTGTGTGTGTGTGTGTGGGTGTGTGTGTGTGTGTGTGTGTGTGAAGTCTCAGTGTAAACGTGCTTGTCAGTTCAGTTACAATTACAAGTCTGATGGCATACCTGCATTCGTGAACTCTCCACAAGTCAACACAGGTAAAGGGAGGGCTACAGTAGTTTCTTTTGCAGGAGTCTGAGGAGCATCCAACAGAGAGTCCCTGCACGCTGACCTGGGAAACCCCATCCCGTGGCTGACTGTCCAGAGGCATGTAGCGACCATTGAGGCGTACGTCCCTCATGCATCCTACAGGAAGAAAATGAAAGACGGGTTCAGTGGAAGAAGAAAGAGACAGTTAAAAACATGGACTCCACGGAGACCCATTTACATAATGATTTACCTCTAAAGTCCCTTTAGATTTTAGGAGTGAGTCTTTTTATTTTTGGAAAATGTTTGACCTAAGGGTGCAGGCAAAGAAGCAGATCAGGTGGGCAACCTGAAAGATGAGGCAGGTTGATAACTAGCACCGACCAGGTCGAGGCTTACTGCTGGAAGCCGTCAGACCTGGACCGAATGTGGACAGACTCCAGTGAAGAGATGACCCCCCCTCTTGCTCAGAACGAGGAACAAGATCATGCTGGGGTAGCTAAGACCTGGGCCAGGGCCAGGGAGGTGGCTGGCACTATGTAGTACAGGCAGTCAGGTGCTGCAGCAGCACAGGTGATCCACTGTGCAGTCAGAGCACGTAGATTCAGGATGATAGAGAAGCAGGAGGGCCTAAGGGAACGAAGCAGTTTGGAAAGCCAACCTTTCTAGGGGATTCTGGTTTGACCTCGGCTCCTCCTCATAGCCAGACCTACGACAGCCTCCTGAAGGTAGGACTCCAAAAGAGTTATGCACCAGTCTGTTTGGTCCAACAGGTCCTCCTGTTTCTAGGACTCATTCAGTGTCTGATTCCATGTAGTGTTACCCCTTTCTGATTTTCTTACTCAACATTAAAGCCTGTATTTGAAAAACCTGCCTCCTGCTCCATCCTTGGTTCTTACCTACAACCTACCTACAAACAGGGTTGACTGGATGGTAACATTTGAAGCACGGATCTTGTGCAACCAGTTAGCATCCAGAGTGTTATGATTGGCTTTTAGCTACTAGCACATCAAACCTAACCTCAGTATGAGTTATTTGTGTTTTTGAGGTCAGCTGGCTGTGGTAGACATCTTGCATTGACTTGACTCAAAAACAGACAGGGTTGACTCCAGTAGTCAATGTATAAATGTACAACAAATATCCCATGCAGTCAGTTGTATGTTGTGAATGCTCTCTGGCTCCTGTCACATCGTTTTGTGTTTGTTTGAGCCTTTTAGCTGTGGCAGCCACCTTGAATCAAGGTGAATGTAAAGGTTAATCAGCTGTTGGTGTGCATCCAGTGAATTCTTTCTGAAGGTTTGATCAAAATTCATCCAGTGGTTCAGGAGATACTTTAGGACAAAAACACACAAACACAGTGGGAAAACACATTATTACCCACTGCTGAAAGGGAAAATAAAAGGCAGATAAAAGAGATCTGTTATTGGCAAACACAGTGCCTCGGATAATAGTAGCCACAAACTGGAGCACGGACTCCAACTGTTTATTACCAAAAGTGAGCTTTTCCTTGTAGCGTGCCCCTTTAACCTCAGCTGGAAAATGTCACCCCTTACCAGTACCAGTACCAGTACCAGTACATGTGTAATACAGTGACTAATAAGTGATCCTCTACCTGTGTGAGCTGAGCAGCGATTAGAACAACCATCCTTTGTGCTGAAGCTACACAGCAGGAGCTGCTGTCAGCAGGTGGAAGATGAATAGAGGACGGTTCATTCACCGGAGACATGAAGTCCTTCTTTGTTTAAACTGCAGTTTATTTAACCTGTAAGTGATAATTGATTTATTATTATCAGCAAACTGTGGAACACACATTAGCACAACCGTTAGGATGGTTTGGATTCCCTTTAGTGCAGTCTGTTAAAGAGTCATATTGTGTTTTGTTGCTTTTTTTATGAACATTACATTTTTTAGGATTTTTGTACAATGTAAATGTAAATGGATTTCTACCTACAGTGTAGGGGGAGTCTGTTTGAAAATGTGATTGCTCTTAACTGCTGTGTCCATTAAGGGGAGCTGGTGCCTCTCAGACACTGGGTGAGAGGTGGGGGACACCCTGGACTGGCTGCCAGTCCTCAACACGGTCACATAGAGACTAACTGGACATACAACCACTCTCACTCACACCTAGGGAACATTTAAACTCATCAGTTAACCTAACATTGATGTTGGTCTGTGGGAGGAAACCAGAGTACCTGGAAGAACATGCTAACTCCACACAGAGGCTGCAGCCAGGAATCAAACCTCCCTCTTTCCTGCTCACGAGGCAGCAGTGCTACCAACAGTGTCACTGGCTTTCTAAAAATGTGATTGGTTATTCGCATTCAACATTCAGATTTCATCAATTTACAGCATAAAATAGAGTAAATCCAAACCTAAAGTTCAACATAGTGACAATTTTAACAAAGCAGTGCAAAACAATAAAATAGGTCTAGACTATATTAACAAGTCACTCTAGAAACATCTAACAAGAGTGTAATTATTTAAATGTAGTATCCTTTAACTACTTTATACATTTTGGACTGAATTATCAATGGGGCAGAGCGCTCCACAATCTGGGGCCACTGCTTTAAAGGCACACTATGTAACTTTTTCATATTTTTAAATCTTTCTCTTGAGCCAGTGCTAACATGACCCGTTACAGGGTTAATGCAGAATGACTTAGCCCCATCTGGTGCTTGGATCCGGAATCTCACGTTAGAAACTTCTGGGTCTCCGGTCTGGTCCCCCGGACGTTAACGTTTTTACAGCAGTGATTTTAAATGGACACTAGGGGTGCCAAAACAAGCAAAACTCCCCTAATCTTAAAATGTGTTCTGGGAACCATCAACAGAATGTTTAACATTCCACAGAACTCAAAAATGATCACTTTTGCCCCATGGCCATCTCCTGCTTCTCAGGGACGGGTCAAATACAGGGGACACATCCTGAGACAGGGGTTAGCCAGAAACTAAAGTGGGTCTTCAACAGGGAAAAGTTGGTGTCCGCCACATCCTCAGCAGTGCCTCTTCCAGCTGTTGTTGCGTTAGAGTAATCATGGTCCTCAATTCACAATAAAAAGTCTTCATATCCTCCCACAATGTGCAAGAGAAAGTCTTTAACTCAAGCAGTGCAATCTAAACAGGATTCACAGGTAATGAAAATCCAAATTCAGTCTCAGAAAATTAGAATATTGATAAAAAATGATTTTTTAAACAGAAATGTCAGGCTTCTGAAAATTATGTTTCTATACACTCAATATTTGACTGGGCCTCCTTTTGCATGAATTACTGCATCAGTGAGCCACAGAGGAGGGTTACTGGCCAATCAGAGCTCAGTAACACCATGGTCATTGAACCAGGTACCAAGTCCTGCTGGAAAACAAGCATCATCCTCACAAAGCTGTTTAGTATAAGGGAGTATGATGTCTCCAGCATGTCCTGGTACTGGTTGAACCAACACCAGCAGATGAAATGGACCCAGATCATCACTGACTCTGGAAACTTCCCTCTGGACTTTAAACAAAGTGGACTCAGTTCACTCTTCCTCCAGACTCTGAGACATGAATTTCCAAATTCACTTTCATCTGAAAACATTAGACCACTGAGCAACGGTCCAGCTGTTCGTCTCCTCGGTCCGGGTAAGGTCTGGGGGTGACTGTGGATCAGCGGAAGACAGGTTTCCACTGAGATCAGGGTTCGGTTCCAGACCCAAGCCAACCAGCTTCTTTGGCAATGACATTTTGTGTCTAACCTCCTTATAGAGGGTGTCATTGACTGTCTTCTGGACTTCTGTCCGTCTTCTCCATGATTGTATAGCTACTGACCCAGAAGAGGCTCAAGAAACCTCTGCAGGTGTTATTTAAATGAGAAGAACGTGACACCACGAGTTTCTAATATGAAATTATTTCACAATATTCTAATGATGTTGGGTTTCGTTATCTGTAACCATATTCATCACAATTACAAGAAATAAGGGATTAAAATATTCCATTCTAGTGCAGTGATTGTAAATTATATGAGTTTCACTTCATTAAATGAGCGACATAACAATTCTTGATTTTATGAGCTGTACTGGTTACATGTGACACCTGGTCACTCTAGTAGGTTACCTGCCTCTGACATCACTTGAATTCTGAGTGGTTGTAAAATCCTCTGATTGTCCAGGATGTGGTGGACAGTGAGACACCCCAAGAGGAGTCCAGCTGACCGCTTTAATAACCCGGCTGACTAACAAACCATTAAATGGCTGATTTCTCCATCTGAACTGTAATATAAACAGAAGTCAGATCTTCTCTTTGTCTCTTTTGAATCAGGCAACAAACAGATCTATAATGAACGCTGACTGCTCTTCAACATAATAAATGAAAGTCAATATATTACCACACTGACGGACGGTTTAGACTGACTGCAATCTGGTGCCTAACGCCAACAAACAATTCTTTGTGCTTGAAGCTCCAGCACCAAGAATCTACTCATAACACAAAGTTTATACAAGAACAGCGCAGCTTTAAGATCTCTCCGATACACAGAAAACGTCCTGTCAACTCACACAGCTGTGGGACAGATGTCATCCCATACATCTGAGTGAAATTAGCCATTAAAGTGTCATATCAATCATGCCCTGACGAGGGAGCTTTAGATGAGATAAAAGAGTCTATTTTTGGAGAAGCTTCAGGTGAAATACTTGTTAACCTGTCTGACATGCTCTGAACGGCACACCAACCTTTTCATTTCAACCTGTGACACATCAAACACAGCGCATCACCCCAACACTTCACACCCAGTTTGGACTCAAACTGGCACCCAGGGGACCTGTGGTCTGTTCAGATTTGGTACATTGATGCTGTTCCTGATACAGAGCCTTTGTCTGCTGTCAGCGCAGACCCTTTGCTCTGTCTGAAGATTGTTTATATGTATTCAAAGAAAAGCTGTAAAACCTTGGTGTCTTTTCTTTTTTTACTGTGTTTATGATGAAAGTTTTTTATTGCTCAGACTCATTGATGGTGAAGATAGTTCAGTCTGATTCTAAGCTGGAAACACCAATAAAAGTCTCTTTTAGATCAAAACAAATTCATCAAGTTTTTGTTTACAGATGAGGTATTAATGCATTCTGACCAAAACAGGTTCAGAAAAGAATGTATAGTGAGACTCAGAGCAAACCAGCACCAAACCAGCAAAGACCAGCAAACAAATCATGCTGGTCTTGATTTATATGCTGGTTTTTGCTGGTTTGGTGCTGGTTTAGCTGGTGGACCAGCATGATTCAATGCTGGTCAATGCTGGTTGAACTAATGGATCACTATGGACCAGCATACCAGCACCAAAGCACAACATGGAAAACAGCTATGCTGGGCTATGCTGGTGTTTTCAGCAGAGTGCTGTTTTGTGAAATTTTACTGGGACTCTAAAGCAACTCAGGGCGACACTAAAGCATCAGCAGCTCACACATTTATAAGACAGGATGGCGTGTGGCTCAGTTGGTAGAGTGGCCGGTCTGGTAACCAGAGGGTCACTGGTTCAATCCCCAGCTGCAGCTGGGTTAGATTGTCATTGTGTCCTTCACCTTACTGTGTGACTGTGTGTGAATGTTGGTGGTGGTGGTCAGAATGGCAGCCTCTCTTCTGTCAGACTGCCCCAGGGCAGCTGTGACTACAGACGTCTGTCGTAGTTTACCACCACCGGTGTGAATGACTGTGTGAATGAATGATGGAGCTTCTGTCAAAGCGCTTTGGGTGTCTAGAAAGGCGCTATATAAATCCAATCCATTATTATTAAGACTTTTACTTGATTAAGGCACAAAATGTAGGAGTCTTCCTCAGCTGGTTATTTTTGCTCAGACAACTGTTGGTCTTGATTATTTTATAAGATTTATAAAGCTAAAAGATTTATATTTTATTTTATTCTCACTTCAAAAACAACTCAGCTGTGAATATTATTGGTAGAGAGCAGGTAAAAGCAGCAACTTAACAGAGATGAAAGAAAAAAATGCAAATATGTAGTAATTAGCCTTCTGCAGATGTCAAATATCTTCACTTTTGAAGTTCAGTTCAAGAAAAGTCAAGTCAATAATGCACTGATTTTACAAAGAAAAAGAAAAAAGTACCTAAACTCATTAAAGGACCCATTACTTTATTGTTTTATTACATGATTTGATAAGATGATGGACATGTTATAGATTTATTATTCACAGAGGCAGCACCCCTGAGGACTGGACCTGACAGGAACATGAGAAGTCAGCGCTGAGACTGGTTTGTAGAACTGATTAATGAAACACTAACATAACACCAAATCTCAACCCAATCTGCACAAGAGCGAAAAACACACCAATAACGCACGAGAAGAGCTCCGGGTCTAACTAACATCAGGTTAAAGGGCTGTGTACTCCCTGACTTTAAACAGGCACAGCGTTTGTTTTGTTCTTGTATTTTTACAGGTTTTACTCTCAATGATTGTATTGTTTAGATTTGACTACACTCAAAAAACAGATTCAGGTCGTTCTTTCAAAGAATATATATAAATTTTGTCAGTTGTCCATAAATAAAATTAATAAACACCAAATTAATTCGATTTTCTTTGTATGGACTAAAAATTATTCTAAACCATCAGAGGCTGATTCTGAACACAAAATAAATGAGTTTGTTTGGGCACTGGGGGGAGGAGGAGCACACTTTTGCACATTCACATTTGTACACAAAGAAAAAAAATTCAGTTAAGCTGAAACATTTTTTTTTATTTCACTCCATGTAAATGTAGCACTTTAACTTTACAATAATTATTATTTGTCTGGTGAACCTAAAATATTTTCTTTCAAAATGGGATTTGTTACAATAACACAAAACTATTGAGTTGCACAACGGTCCACCCTCTTTGAACATTTTGCGCTCTCACGACCTCCAAAGTCCTTATCCAGTGTCTGTATCACACAGAAGACAACAGATACAGACATCGGATAAGAGAGGCCATCAAAAGAAGGAAGCAGGCCAGGTGGACTATGAACCAGGACCAGGGGGCCTAGGTCTCATTCTCACCTGGGACTCTCTTCTCCAGCGGCCAGCTGGTGGAGATGGGCGTGGCCATCCCTGCAGATATGACAGGTCTGGGTTGGTCACGCCCATCAGGAAGAACAGCTGATAATGACATGTCACACCTACATCTGTGACACTTCTGATGAAAACCGCAGACGCGAGTCAAAACATGTCAAGAAGGTAGTTGAACTAAAAATCATCCATTCAATTCAATGACAATTTAGCTTCACTGAATTACATTGTATTGAGTTGAACCAACTAAAAATGTTCACATCTTGTTAATGTGATTTTTTTCCTTTTAAAGGTATTAAAGAAATTGTGTTTGACTGACTCAATATATTTACATTGTCATGATGTATATAGATTTGATTGAACCAACATATTTGTATTATGTGGAAAACCTGCCATCAATCAAATTGAGTTCATCCAATGACAAATTTTTTTGAGTGCATCCTTTATTACAGATCCCTGGTTTTCTGAGCATCATTCCAGGTGTTTCACCTGAAGAAGAGAAATTCATTCTGTGCACCTATACAGACGAATACATGTAGTTTATACAGTCTATTGAAATCAGGTATTGATAAAAAATGTGCTAAATAAAATAAAAAGAAGTGTCCACTCACTCTGCTTCTGCAGATATTAACACCAGCCACACCCACCTTGGAAGCTCTTGTTGATCCCAGAGGGGAAGGTGTTTCCCAGCATCACAGAGGAGGGGTCAATGATGATTTCTCGACTTCTGCTCCACGATCCCGTCACCTCCCGCTGTCCTCCACCACCATCGAGTCGCAGTGTAACCTCATTGTCATGCCGATCAAGGAAGACCTCGTGCCATTCACCATTGTCAAGGCGATAGCTGGGCAGAGTTAGGTTGTAGTTTCCATCCCCGAGGTTGTAGAAAACACAAAGGAGGCCTTGGAATATCTGTACAAGGAAAGGAACATGTTCATATAATCAGTAAAAACCACATAGGTTGGTTATAAGAGTCATTTGTGTTGGAAAAAACTCTATAGATATATAATAATACCACAATAACTCATACACACAAATTCCTTTAAACACCATTATTTTTTAATGCATGATTACAGTTTTTCTCAATTGCTAAGACACATTTCTTGAAAACTGCTCTTCGTTTCTCTAAAGTTTAAACACAAAACCCATTTTTCAAGCTAATTTCACAAAATCTCAGACTCTTCTTGCAAAACCAAACGTTCACCTCAAAACAGTTCAATCTGGGCCCAAAACGGAACTTTGTTGTCAAATCGAGTCAATCACAATGATAAACACTAAGAACAGTCACTAAACACTACGGAGAAAAATAGAAAACACTACGCTCAGGACATGAAGCTGGAGAAATACATGTTTATTGTTCACTGTAGGTGAAATGCATGTTGGGAAACAAAAATAACTGAGCATTTAGCTCTGGAACAAAAAGACTAAACAGAAATCTGGAGCATTTACACGTAGCTCTGGTAAAACCAACAGAAATTTGATGTTTTGATACTTGTGTACAGTAAGACTATGTACGCAAAAATAAGGTACAAAAATATACAAATACTACCTAAGTGCATGACTCAGCCACAGCATCATGTCTCCATACTGGGTCAGGACAGTATTTTCTCTCATTCACTGCATTGAGGGTTTTTCGGTCTATGGGCGGGACTTAGCAGCTCTACAGTATGATGTCATACAGTAATTCTGTCAACATTGACATACTGTACTATAATGTCAACAGAAGGTGATTAGTTGTTCTCTGCTCTAAATCCTCAGACTGGTGGACTCAGTGAATCTACTGGTGTCCAGTTGTAGCCTTTGTCCCGCCTCCCTCATGCTCAGACCTTGGACCAGAACCTGGCCAATCACAGCAGCTCTGATGTCATCAGATATTACTGCTCTTTGTCTTCCTGACCACCTCAACCTCCTCTGACACCAACTCTTCCTCAGAGTTCTGTCCATTAGGGCCTCACAAACCAGTGCTCTCTGAACTGGTTACTGTGGATGTTCCCTTACATCATCAGACACCAGTGGGACCAGTTTGACTTGTAGTGTTCAAGTGGGGACACCAGTGCTTTAATTGTGTTTGACTTTTGTCACCTGTGCTCACTATTATGCAGCACACGTGCACACAATGAAAATGTGTTGAGAAGTTGTGTCTGAACAGCTGAGAAGAGCTGATGGTTTTGTCAAAATAGTGACTGTTTCAGTCAGTGGGTTCAGACAACAGAGTTTAGTGTTTTAGCAACTGAGAAAAACTGTAAGACGTGTCATACGTCCAGTGTCCAGTGCACAAGAAACTGTTGTCTGGATCCTGGGCTGTTATTGCTGAACCAGTGAACCTTTAGGAGAACTGAAAGGAAAAGTAAAAACTAAAAAGCCACTCATGCTGTGGCGGTGTCGTCCAAGTGACATGTTGACAGGTACAAACAGAGTGCATACAACACCACAGAGAGAGAGAGAGGAGGAGGAGGGAGGGAGGGAGGGAGAGAGAGAGAAAAAGAGAGAGAGAGAAGGAGAGAGAGAGAGAGAGAGAGAGAGTGGCAGGGGAGATATATACTGTATATATATATATGTGTGTGTATGAGGCTGTAGGTGGCAGTACAGTAGATCTTACCATTCACTTGTTCTATAGGCTTGTTAAAATTTTTTTATATATGAAAAAAATTTTGAACAAAAATAAAAAACTGCTAGAAGCTGCATTTGCTGTTACACAATAATGGTTTCCTTTAAAGGGCTCCAAAGTACATTATACAATAAAAGCATCAGCGGTAAAGGTCAGGAACATTTCTCTGTTTGCTTCTAAAACTGGAGGTTCTTCTATGCCGTCTTACTATCCTGTAACACCTTAGTCATGCCTTTCATAACTGTGTTTATCATTTATGATAAAAGAATGTGCTCAGATTGAAATGGAGGACTCATACGGCTGGTTAGTGTCCTATTTATGTAAACATTTGGAACCATGACTTTCATAGTTTCTGATAATTATCATAAATGTTCTATTTTTTTGTGTTTTTTCCTGAAGTTTTCTGATCTCATCTTTTAACACAATTCCTTGTAGGTCAGAAAGTTCTGGTTTAATGACTAAACTAAGAGAGCTCAGGCATTTTTAACTGCTTCAACCAGTAAGGGTCACTGGGAGCTGGTCTCTATGTCCAGCAGGCACATGGGGGGAGGTGGTGGGACAGCCTGCAGCCAGTCCATCACAGGGCCAAAACAGGACACTCACTCACACCTAGGGACATTTCTGAGTTCATGTTTTTGGTTCATGGTAGGAAGCTGGACCTGGATGAAACCCACCCATCAGGAAAACATGCTAACTCCAAGCAGAACGATGTAGCAACAACAAATAATCCATGTATTTGCTGTGTCTCATCACTGTCATCAAGATGGTAAAGAAATGTGTTTCATTGCTACCCTCCAAGCTGAAAAACATCAGAACCATGACGCACACAATTCTGAATGTTCAGATACATTTCCATGCTGTCAATCTTTGAGTCTCGTCTTTAAATATGAAGTAAAACGACTTGCATCCCCTAAACCAAAGGTTTCGTTTGTCATTACCTGTGAAGCAGCAGTCAACCATAAAGTGTTCATACAGCTGTAGGGCTTCAAATCATGTCAACACCGTTTTTTTGGATAGAAATCTGAGAACGCAGATCCAAACAATGCTGAGGCGACGAGGCAACATGAGGTAAACAGGATAAGATGGAGAACAAATATCAGATTTTAAAAATACAGCTGAACAGAAAAAAAAATCACTCAGTTTAGCTGGAAACAGATTGGATCGATAAGCTAACGCTACCAGTTTGCTGTGTTGTGCAAAGATTTTCTGGCAATAGCTCAGTAGGTAGAGCAGTCGCCTGGCGACCAGAAGGATGTGGGTTTGATCCCAGCTCCTGCTGGGTCACTTTGCCGTTGTGGCCTTGGGCGAGACGCTCCACCCACCCTGTCAGTGTGAATGCTGGTGGTGGTCAGAGGGGCTGGTGGAGTTTACCACCAGTGCCTGCATAGATAATGGATCCTCTGTGAAGCTCTTTGGGTGCATTAAAAGCGCTATATAAATCTATTTTATTATTATTATAATGATAAGATTCAGTCCTGTACAGTCTGGTCCTTTGAGATAGGGTACAGGGACAGAAACATAAAAAGATGGACAAACCGATGACACACTATGTTTACACAATAAGCTGACCTCAGAAAATGAAAGAAAAAACATTTGCTCCTTAGCTGTGAGGCTACATGTGTTTAGAACAGAGTAAATAGCTCAGAAACAAAACTTGAAGCAGGATTTTAGACTTGGTTTCTGAATCTGAATGGTAAAATAATAATTTAATGATCCAGAAACCAGCATCTCTGCTGTATTTTATCTTTTATTCTTAGGGAATTTTTAAAATCCCCACTCCTCCCACTCACTGTTAGAAGGAAGGGTGGGAACCGGGGGAGGGCGGGGGATGAGAGCAGGATAGAGACAGATATGTCCGAAGGCTGTTTCAAGAAGGATGGGTGGTGGGCGGGTCATCCTCATTTCTATTTCAAACTGATCCTCCAAGCGTCCCACTGAGCAGAATTCTCTCCCCTCCGTCTCTGTCTGCCGCGTAAACCGAGAGCTGAGAGGAGACAAAGGAGGAGAGATGTGGAGGAGACGTGGGCGGCTATTATTACATTTTCTCACTTTTTTAACATTATAACGATAAACCAAGTTTTTTAAGGAGAACTTGCTCATACAGGTTGGCCATAAGTTTAGTCCTAACTCCTGTTTACATTCAGTCCCTGTTCCTGAGTTTGATTCCTGAAAGGAGTTGGGTAAAACGTTTCAAGAAGCTCCAAGAATGTTTGGCTGGGGAACTGAGGGTTGTATGTTCAAGGCAGTCTGATGAGGTATTACTGATGTTCAGACCCCACCAGGGCAGGTTCTTGTTTTCAGTAAAAACTTCCATCCACCTGATTTAACCCTAATTAGAGCTGAACAGAGCGGCGTGGTGTGATTTGGTTCCAGCTCGGCTCCCCTGTGAGGGCGGTGGATGTGAGACTTGTCTTTGCAGCAGCAGCTTACGCTCTGCTTGTAGGAAAGTGTGCAGCTCCATTTCTGAGTCAGCAGTTCCACATCAGGGAAACTTTAATTCCTCAAGATGCTTCCTAATGCTGCAGCATTTCAGCACAGCAGACATGCAGATGCCTTTATATTGACTTCTCATGAATAAATCATGGTCTGTAAGTGAAGATAATGCAGATACAGACAGTTATAGGCATCTTATTCTTATTTATAGAGAACCAAGTCAAAACTTCCACATGGAGAATCTGTTAGCATGACTGTTAGTAATGAGTGAGTTCAAAGACCGAGGAAAGTGTGAGGTTTTTATTGCTGCATGGTGATGGTGTGTTTACAGACAGAAGAGAAGAGAACCTTGTGATTCTCTGATTGGCCGATAACGGTGAATACTGGTGACTCCAACCAGCAGCTGACTGGCTTTATCTCTGGTTTCAAACACTTTATTAATAATTCAAACCTCAAAATGTTAAATTTGAGTACTTTTCACAGATTCCTATCACCTGTAAGAACTCAGAAACAGATGCAAACTTTCACTGGGAAAGAAAAATAAAAGATAATGAAAAAAAAGTTTTTCTCTGCATCTTCTAACAGTCAGCAGACGGATCAAAGCTGAGAGACAGACCACCAAAAGACAAAAGGAGGGTTGGATTCTACTGATCTATTTTTCAGTTTTAATCATGAAAACACAAACAGACGACTGTGTGTTCATCAGAGTCTGGGAGGAAACTATTAAAGCAGCTAATTAAAACAAAGCTCAGACAGACTGGGGCCCAGCTAAAGCCTGCTGAGCAGTCCACAGGAGTGGAGGTTACAGAGTGTTCACTACTAGTCCCCTCTACTCTTTAAAGAACTCAAACTCTTTTAGGTACAAAGAAAGTACTAGAACAAAGTCTAACGACCAAACACACACAAAAAAACCATAAAAAGATCAGCTTTAAATACAGTATAGATGAGCTGATCAGCTGACACGTGTCAAAATGTCAGTTTCACCTCATCAGCTGTTAAATAAGGAAGAAAAACCCAGACATTGAAAATGTAAA
Organism: Callopanchax toddi; assembly: GCA_006937965.1. Taxonomy (NCBI): domain Eukaryota; kingdom Metazoa; phylum Chordata; class Actinopteri; order Cyprinodontiformes; family Nothobranchiidae; genus Callopanchax; species Callopanchax toddi. The sequence goes on along the minus strand of SSNR01000260.1, from coordinate 483,545 downwards.
GAATTAAATTAAAGACAACAAATTCAGTTTTTCATTATTACCAAAGGGCTCTACTGTTAGGAGTAAGGATTTAGTTTTCTTCTCTACCAATCATAGGAGGCTTTAGTACTAGATTTATTTAAAGAAACAAACACTAGATTACTTCTTCACCTCACCAGTGGTAAACACAGGTCTGCTGATTAGCATCTTGTCTTTGACTTCTAAAAATCACTCTGTTGTTCCTCCAGTCATTCATCCGGCGTCGTCCACCTCAAGATCCTCCAGAGTCCTCCTCAACCTCATGTCCGCCTGGTCTGCCTGTCCCCCTGCCAGCCAGCTGCCTCCACTCCATTCATCCTCCATCATCCTCTCACCACCGCTCCAACCAGTCTCACCCAGGACAGACAAAACCTCCCCATGATCCCTATCTTCATCCTACCAGTAAGACCTCCATTCAATACTCATCTCAGCACGTTATCCTCATCTCCATAAACTCACTCTCCTCTCTCCTCTCAGAAGTCTCCTGTACCCGGGTCCCACGGATCCTCCTGGATCCACCTCCACACCACCTAACCTTATAATAAAACATTTTACTTTCTGTTTCCTCCGACTGTTGTGTTGCTCCAGGATCCTCACAAAACCTCAGATTATGACAAATAGTTGTCCAGAAAACATAAGATTATGTTCTAATACGGTTAGTTTTAAGAGACGTCACAAAAAATATTTTTTCCTACAGTAGGGAAAATTAAGTTAAAACATTCATAAGTTTTTATTATTATTATTTGATTTGATTTGTATGACCTTTGGATGTATGTAGCACTTTTCTTTTTTGCTGTATGGAATTACTTTAAGATTCTATACTACTGTATGTTTGGTGTTATGGTGATATTCTGAGGTAAAGGGGGAGGTGACCATTATAAGCTTTGCTTCTGCCTACATCCTGTCAGACACAGAAATCAACTGGATTCACTTTGTTTATATTGTTTAATTACACTGTTTATAGTATTGTACTGAATAAACTTACTTACTTGATTTGAACTGAAATGCTGAACAGTAATGACATTATGGCTGACTTGTAACTTAAAAGAACAATCCATATACATATTTTAAAAGTATTTACACTTTCTAGGTTTCTTACAAATCAACTCTGTTTGCTGGTGTCAACCAGGAGTCACTGGTACCAGTACAGCTGGTCCAGACTGCAGCTGACTGACTTTAAAAAGCAGCTCGGAAACACAATCACATCAGTCTCCCTCCATCCTCTTCCTGTGGATTTTAGGATCTGTTTCAACATAGCACTCTTTGATATTAAGTCTTTTTACAGTTCTGCACCTCGGTAGATCCTCAGACCTCTAGTTCTGTGGACTCTCTGAGGTCTCCTCATGGTCCTGATGGAGCCTCTCAGTGCTGGAACCCAAACTTTAAATGATCTCCCTATCAGGTTCATCCGGTTCTCACCCTGAACATTTAAGTCCTGTCTCAAAACTCAGTTTTAATTCTTGGCTTTTAACCCTTTACAGGGAACTCACTGAATTACTTAAATTTGAAAATGTCCCCACTAGAGTGTTATTAAAGGTCATCAGAATAAACATTTGTCCTCAAACCGTCACAGAGCAGTCGTTCTCTAACGTTGATTCAGTGCAGTCAGTGTGGATGTCTCCTGGTGACGTTAACCTGCAGGAATATTGTGTTGTCTTTTAGTGTATCTTGATCTTTTATAACTTTTTGTTGGTGTGTGTGTGTGTGTCTGTTATTGATATTTATGGTACCTTAAATCTTTGTAGTATTGTGTTTTGACTGTCCAGATCAGGCTGTTTTGATATTTTATTGTTGCTCTGTGCTCTTATTGTTCGTGCAGCACTGTGGTACCATCTGTTTTTATGTGCTCCATAACTAAAGTGCATTGGATCAGATACATTCAGAGCTCAGGTGAGCAGACCGACCAACCATCACTTGTATTTAAACGTTTTTAGAATAACGACTTTAAATTAAAACGATGTCGATTTGTTACATTTAAGGTGGAATGTGTTATTTGAAAACATAGCAGCTGTTTGAGTGTTTGCCCATGTTTCTGATGTTGTCTTCCATCTATATTTATTAGATTTTATGTTTGTGTTTGTGCTGTATAAGAAGTGCTCAGTGACATGTTGAGTGACCCCAAATAAAACATTTTCTGCATGAAATGAACTCACACGCTGAGCATGATCCACAGAAAGCCCGTCCTGTTGAAACAGGGCCGTAGTGACGTCATGTATGTTCACTTGTTCTTCTGACATTAGGTTGAACCATCACTTCGTCTCCAGTGGAGTCCCAGAGGTGTGAAGAGAAAATTCACAATTCATTTTCTCTGAACAATTTGGAGAGAAGGTTTAAAAGCTCAGCAGATTTTTTTCCTAAGGTATCAATTACTCTAATAAATTAAAAGTAGTCAGGCACTTAAATAATATTATTATAGTTAAACGTTTTCCTTAACCACTAAGCTGCACAAACAGGAGTAACAAAGGCCTCCTCACATACTGAGTGTGTATCCAGCCAAGATTAAGTCACACTAATTCCTCCTTATGATTAAAAGCAAACAGGAGTATTACAGAGACGAGCAGAACCCTTGCAGCAGTCGGCTTATGTTTCCAGAATAAGCCAGGGCAGAATTTCCATGTTTCACTGTGGGGGAGCCTTTTCATAAGCTTCACATATTTCCTTGCTTTCTGCACCAGGAATAAATGCACTTTTTATGGTGGATAAATGATGTGAACCTGCTCCCCATGTGGCTGCGCTGAGGAGCAGTATGACATTTAGGAGGAAGTGTAGAAATAGATGAACAGAAAGAAGAGACAGATGGATGACAGACTGGGATCGCAGGAGAGGTTGCACTCTAACGGCAGCTGTGCTGAGGATCCTGTAATCATCATCAGTTTAAATGCTGAAGTTTGATCAATACATGCAGGCACATCATTGGGTGACAAACAGGAACCGGCTGGAGGGAAGGACGGCAAAGAGATGATGTAGACTCCAGAAAATCAGTCAAATCGAGACAGAACGGAGAGACTGGCAAACGAACAAAAATAAAAGAACGACTACGGTGTGCGAAGAGCATCCAGAGGAAGAGTGGGAGGAATGAAGCCCTCAAGAAAAAAGAGCCAAATAATAGTATTCAGACTTGGCATTGAAATTTGAACAAAACTTGTAGCTCCCTCAGTTGACTCACAGTTTAAAAGCTGTTGTTTTAACACTAATTTAATGAAGTGATCATATCATTTTATTATTCAGTTTTTATTTTTGGGGCGCTGGAAGCACACCGTGGTTATTTACCTGGTGCTGATGTTTGGTACACATGGTGGTGGGGTGCCGCTCACCTGTATGCAGCAGCACCTATTGTGTGTGGGAGGGGCTTCACTGATTCACACTGGATTCTATAAATTATTGACAGCTTGGGGAACACTACATGGTTCGAGGGGCAGATATAGGAAGTGGCCCATGGGCTGCCTATTGAGTACCCCTGGCCTAGACTAGATTATGACTAGACTTTGTGGCTACAATGTAGCTTACTGCCATCAGTGTGAATGACTGAATGTATAAATTAGACTTAGAAAAGTGCTATACAGATTCAGACCATTTACCTCTTTGTCTTGTCATCAGTAGAATTCAGTGTCTTATAGCCAACTCTGTGTGCACGAGATACTGAATGCTGCTTCCACGCAGGCGTCTGCTGGAACGGTAAATACGTCTGAATTAATGAATACAGATGGGTCTGTTAGGAGGCAGTAGCTGCTAATGTTGAATCTCAGCTGGATATCTGCAGGTTGTCTTTGACAATAACCTCTAAGAAAAAGCCACATACTCTTGTTGCACATTTTCCTGGAGAAGGTTATATGTTCTACTAATAACCATGTAAACCATGTATACATAAATGCACTTATCATATCATTAGTATTGTTAAATGAACTGCTCCTCTCGGCTGTAGATAAGCTGCTGCTTCAACTGACTACACCATAGAAAACAGCTGGTGTCACCACAGAGTCAGAAAAGGTGCTGCCTTCACTCCGAAAGACCTGGGTCTCCTCAGCAGGTAGAGTCTGGTCTGACCCTTCCTGTAAAGAGCGTCAGAGTGACTCCAGTCCAGTTTATTGTTCAGGTGAACACCCAGGTAATAGAAGAGTCCACCGTCTCAGTGTCAGCTCCCTGGATGTTTACTGGTGTCAGACTGGTGGGTCTGTGCCTTCAGAAATCCACCACCAGCTCCCTGGTTTTCCTGGCGTTGATCAGTCGTGGTTCCTCTGGCACCAGTCTACGAAGTCCTTTGTCCACTGCCTTTGGATGTGTGGTCTGAACACTGGTATCACACAGGAGGTCTTTCCCAGCTGTAGTGCTCTCCCCAGCTGTAGCATGTATCCCATGATGATAGATGACAGGTCTACACCCTCTTCTCTGGTTGTGACACCCGATGCCAGGATGGTTCCCATGTCTCTTCCTCCTCAGCTCACGGCAAATACTGGGTTTCTCAGTGGGAAAAACATCAGCAGCGCTTCAGCGAAAAAACAGCTGATCTCTTACGTAAACAACAAGAGCGTGGTCTATCACACAGTCTCCGAACACAAATTTTGGAAAAAAAGGAAAATAAAACGTATTTGTCAAAACTTTTAGCTTCAATATTTGTACAAGTAAATTAAAAAAAATCACAACATGTCTAAAAAAAGATGTAAAACTAAAACTAAACTCCGGACTGAGTGAGAGCTGCTGAAACCGGCTGTCTGCTCGGGGGGCGCCATGACAAAGACCGCAACACCTGAAGATAGCAGATTATACCAAACAGATGATACTTAACAAGTACCGTATTTGCCCGAATATAGGACGACCCTGACTATAAGATGACCCCCCCTTTTCAGGACTAATCTTCAGAAAAAAAGACTAAATTCACTTTTTAAAGAAACAATTTTTATTGAAATTTTGAGAAAATAATTTAACTAATGCTACTAATAATTCCAGACTGTTTAAATATTTGCTTATTAACAGTGGTGCACACAACTAGTCCACCAGTCCACAGTACTGATCTCTCTGCCCGAACGCACCTTTGCTGACAGGAGCTTTCACGGTCAGATTGTGCAACTTCGCGATCATCAGACACTGATGGACTTCACATCCAGTTGTGGAGCTGAGATGGAGTTTTCATGTAGGGGAAGCTTGTTTACACACACACGCTGCTGCGGCAAAATGCACAAACACACACACACACACACACACACACACAGCTGCACCATGAACGAACAGACACACAAATCCGCTTTTGCGCCATGATCGTGCAGACACACACACAAACCCACTGTTGCGCCATGATCGCGCGCACACACAAACCCGCTGTTACGCAATTATTGCGCAGACACTGTAGTGTGTATAAAAGCTATGTTTTATTACTCACCTTCCGCTTATTCATTACAGTTACCGAGGGTTTAAAACCGAGAGTCTGTGTGCTCTGGAGACCTGGGTTTGAACAACTGTTTGTGACAAAAGCAGGATTATCTAGATTCTTTTTAGTTGCAGGGAGTATTTATGTACCTGTTATTTGACGAATGGAAGCTGAGTCAGGAATAAATATATTCAATATTTATTATAAAAGCTGACGAACATTTGTAAACAGATTAGCATTTGAGGTAGCAAGTTGGTTAGCATTCACTACGTGGTAGATGTTCTAAAATTGATCTTCTGAGTTTAGAACTTGAGTCTCGTGGTGATATAAAGACTAAGGAGTTAGCTTAAGGGTTTAGTTATCAGGGCTAAGGTGGAGAGGTTACCTTGATGAGCAGCCTAGTGGTATAGGGTTAGCTTTATCAAAGTAGCCTGCTTTACCAGGTCATGGGTGGTTACTGCACCTCGCTCCTGGATCACGTCCGGCTGGTGGAGTTCGATGAGGAAGCGGAGATTCCCCCTCGGTCAATCTGGGGGCCCTGACAGGTCGATCGACCCGCCCGGGCGGCGGAGAGCGTCCGTGGATACGATGTCAGTGGGACCCATGGCTGGTCAGTTGATAGCTGGCCGTCTTACCCATTCTGGTTGAGACAGAGAGGCAGGTGGATGTTTCCTGCTCTCAGGGGTAAGAAGCTTCTTCGACTGCTACGGGGCTGGACCCGTTACGGGGGGGCAGTCGGCATCAATAACCCACTGTGTAGCAAGTTGACAGCGGGCTTGTCGTCTCCTCCGAGGCTGGTGGAGAACTGCTCACTTTCCGTGTGGGGCAGACAGCTGAGAGCTGTCAGTAAAACGTGGGCCAATCAGGAGACTCTAAACAAGACACGTGACTCAGGCTCTAAAGTCCTACGTCACCCCGTGTGGAGTGTGGAAAAGTATACTTATTTATCCTTAGCAAAGTAGAAATAAGTAATAAGTAATAATACTGATTTAACCTTTTAGCAAAGTAACAATAATACTGAAGCTGGATCAAACATTCACAATGCTGTAAGAGAAAGTGCATTAATCATTTAAGACATTTCTGTAACAGATTAAGGTGTCATTTTAGGAAGAGACACCAAGAGTCTTTATTATTATTATTATGTAAAGTCCGGTGGATTCTTCCGATACGACCGTGACCTTGGAGGAATGTTGATTCAGGTTAAAACATAATAAAAGAGTCATTATAATCCGAGTTATTGGGAAGAAGATGGATTATTATTTTCGATGATCACGTAGGTCAGAGGTCAGAGCGTATATTGATCACGCTACAACACACACAAACCCGCTTTTGCGCCATGATCGTACACACACACACACAAAC
>SSNR01000260.1:449506-474542 GCA_006937965.1 Callopanchax toddi | reverse complement strand
TCGATCGACCCGCCCGGGCGGCGGAGAGCGTCCGTGGATACGATGTCAGTGGGACCCATGGCTGGTCAGTTGATAGCTGGCCGTCTTACCCATTCTGGTTGAGACAGAGAGGCAGGTGGATGTTTCCTGCTCTCAGGGGTAAGAAGCTTCTTCGACTGCTACGGGGCTGGACCCGTTACGGGGGGGCAGTCGGCATCAATAACCCACTGTGTAGCAAGTTGACAGCGGGCTTGTCGTCTCCTCCGAGGCTGGTGGAGAACTGCTCACTTTCCGTGTGGGGCAGACAGCTGAGAGCTGTCAGTAAAACGTGGGCCAATCAGGAGACTCTAAACAAGACACGTGACTCAGGCTCTAAAGTCCTACGTCACCCCGTGTGGAGTGTGGAAAAGTATACTTATTTATCCTTAGCAAAGTAGAAATAAGTAATAAGTAATAATACTGATTTAACCTTTTAGCAAAGTAACAATAATACTGAAGCTGGATCAAACATTCACAATGCTGTAAGAGAAAGTGCATTAATCATTTAAGACATTTCTGTAACAGATTAAGGTGTCATTTTAGGAAGAGACACCAAGAGTCTTTATTATTATTATTATGTAAAGTCCGGTGGATTCTTCCGATACGACCGTGACCTTGGAGGAATGTTGATTCAGGTTAAAACATAATAAAAGAGTCATTATAATCCGAGTTATTGGGAAGAAGATGGATTATTATTTTCGATGATCACGTAGGTCAGAGGTCAGAGCGTATATTGATCACGCTACAACACACACAAACCCGCTTTTGCGCCATGATCGTACACACACACACACAAACCCGCTTGTGCGCCATGATCATACACACACACACACACAAACCCGCTTTTGCGCCATGATCGCGCGCACACACAAACATGCTTGCGCAATTATTGCGCAGACACACACACAAACCCGCTGTATGTGTGAGGGAGTGTGTAGGGGTGTGTGTGTGTGTGTGTAGGTGTGTGTGTCAGGTGCATATAAAGAACGGTGAGACGGATGAGGTTCTGAGGGAGAATGCGTGTGTGAATCGAGCGAGCGACGCCAGCCCTCACCTGTACAGTCTGCTGCTGAAAACACCTGCTGGGTCTGGACATTTTAATCCTCAGTACTAGTAAACCAGTAACTTTGAACTAGGCCAGGCCCGGACCTCTGGAACCGCTCACGGTCTGAGCTGCTTCCTGCCGCTTTGACCAAAAAGCCTGGTTTCCGCCGGAAAAACTAGGGCGCGATAATAAGACGACCCCCCATTTTTCAAATTATTTTCAATGAAAATAACCTCGTCTTATATGCGGGCAAATACGGTATGTATGACCTTATGATGCTGTTATAAAACTACTGACTCAGTGACCATAACACCAGTCATTAAAAACATAGAGAACTACAGCGTATGATCAAAGAAACGGACTTCTGGCATATCAAGAAAAAAAATAATGCTGCACAAAAACCATTGTATTCTGGTCTTTTCTTTATGCTTCCGACTCAGACCCATGGTCCTGGATGAGAACTGGAGGATGACTCTAGTCCAGATGTGATTCATACATAGGTCATGGCGAGGACGATATTTAAAGCCTCAGTTCTGTCCATTATCACGAGAACAGGAGATCTCTGGTAAATAAGGTGGACAGCTGTTCTCAAGGCTCGGTGGGAGTACTGTGAGTGTACTATAATGTGTTTCACTGAGACACATTGGACTTCCTGAAACACTAAACACGACTGCAAGATAGCTTTATTTGGACAGAGATGTTTTGGTGATGAAGAAGAGGGGAGGAGGGGAGATTGTGGTGCTTGTGAACCAGAACTGGTGCATTCCTTTCATCAGTTCCATCTATTCAAGACCCAACTAAAACTAAAACCTGCTGTCAGAAACTGAAGGTCTGCTGTCCTTTGTCTCTCATCACAGAACGCCCACATCACAAAGCACTCACCTCCAGTCGCAGGTACTCGGTCTGCTCCCTCGAGACCAGATTGATGATGACACTGCTGTGTTTACGGGTTCGAACCAGTCCTTGGATCCACGTTCTTCGGGCAGGCAGTGGAGATGCCAACTGGTAGTGCACGTGACTGTGGCCATCAAAGGAATACTCTCGGACCTCTGGAATATACAAACATGCTTGTGTTAGACAGACTGAGACTAATCTGAGCTCTTGTGCTGCATTTGGATCAAATCTACCTGAATAATATCAGCGTTTTCCAAAGGACCCCAAACTGGGGACAAAAAACCATACGCTGACATCATCAGCTCAGATTAAACCGTTATCTCTAGTCAGAGGATACCTCCAGTCTCAGGGAATTAGTATTTCTATTTCCTGAACTGGATTTTGTGAATCTGAGCAGAATGAGCTGAGCAGACCTAAATGTTTTCAAAGATATTCTTCCCACTTATTTTGTATGCAAGGGAACAATCCTTCTGTCAACTGCTTTCAAATGTCTTCTTCTCTCCTCCATGTACTGTAGATCTGACAGAGTTGAATGGTTTAGGAGATCCAGTGTGAAAGCAAATCTATCAATCTTTTGATTTCCTGTAGACATTGAATATTTAACACAACAGTCAGAGCATTTTAAAAATCCAACAACTCTATGCAGTTTTATTCTGTTTCAAATGAACTGAGAGCCATTTACATAAAACATAAATAACTAGATCAATTTGACTGCATTCAGCTTTTAATTGTAGAAAAACTGCTTGAAAAAGTTGTGAGCAAAACATCAGAAGGTGACAAAAATGGGCTGAAGAGATGCAACAAAATGTTCAGCTATCCCCACTGTGAGGGTTGTGTAGGTTGGAGCAACACATCGGGGTACTTAGCCCTGGTGCAACGTTCACAGACCTCACTGGAGGAGGACTATGATTTAAAATGCAGCAGATACAAATGTGCAGTGCTAGAAAAAACATAAGCATAAGCAATGCACCATGCAAATAAAGAACATCACTACTAGCTGCTAAAAACATTATTAGAAAAACATACAGACTTCAGCCTGCCTCTGTCAAAAATCAAAACATGACTGTATCATGGCCCAGGCATCTTTCCTTGTTTCGCCTTCTTGTGATTGTTTTTACGTGTCTTGCCTCTGATGCCACATATACTGTACATACCACATGTAGAAGCTGGTTGGAGCGATTTGCTCTACAAACAGGAGACCTAATCATCCTAATTGTGTAATTGACTCCATAAAATCAGGGTCTGACATCAAAGTCGTCAGATTGCAAAATGAAATATGAACCTGTGCTGATATTACCTTTGGCCTCTGAATCAAAGTGACTGGAGTTTAAAGGAGCAGCCCTGTTAGACTGTCCTCTCCTCAGCCAGACACTTCAGTGGGATCCCACAGTGTTCCAAGACCAGCCTAGATATACGGTCCATCCAATACGTCCTGGGGTTGCCCCTTGGTCTCCTCCTGGAAGGATTCATCCAGGAGGCATCCTGACCAAATGTCCAAACAGCCACAAGAAGTCCCTGTCCACTCTTTTAACAGATGGGGTTGGACTGTCCTCATCAGTATATATTTTTGTAGAGCTGTACTGTACTCTGGGTTTTTGTTGACGTGAAAAAATATATGTCCCATTCTCATCCTGTCTGTGGATGGCTTGTTGTGTCCAGATGTGTTCTCACATTAAGGCCATTAGGGTGTGTGCGCCCCCTAACGAAATATACAAACTTTAGGGTAGAAAAATAAAAACCTTAGAATATGTGTGTGATGATGTAAAAAGTCAGTTTTCTGTACTTGACAAATGTGTGAGCTCAGTTATTTTCCTTACTTCCTAAAAGGGAAACGATCTTTAAGGGTGACGGTCAGCCATCAGGGTGCATTTATCCTGATGCAAATGTAAAAAAAAAAAACAAATCAAGATATTTTCTTTTGAGTTCACATGATGTATGTGTCACAGCAAAAAGAGTTCACCCAAATACCGTTACACAACTCAGAGTATTACAGACGTCTCGTCTCACTTTAGTCATCAAATAGTGTTTAGCTCATCAGCGTCTCGTTAACATCTTGAAAAATAAGGTGCGTTAACTAAATATTCTCATTATAGTCTCCGTTAATGAAAACACTGCAGAGGAGATTCACCTTAGAACCAGTAACTGAATCCTGGTGACTTTCCTTTAGCTTCATCCTACAAGTCAGAACCAGAACTTTTACCTCCTTTAACTGATTACCAAAAGCAGCCACAGGACCCTGTTTGGCTGCTTCACCCAATGAGTATTCTCATGAATAGAATGAGTGATTAATTGCTGTTTGTTCATTCATTTATTCATAGTTTCACTCTCTTAATCACTGATTGAATGTTTGCCTCTGTGCCCCCTGTTGGTTGTAATAGCTGTTCAAACTGTTTGACAAAGGCTTTATTTGCTTCTGTCTCAATACAGAAAAATATAGATTTCTGCTCAGGTCATCGGTCAAACATGATTTATAAGAGAACATTTCCATAGTGTTTTATTGTATTCTAAAAAGCCCTGTCCCTTAGCATCACTCTGAAGAAGAGGACGGTGATGAAGAAGGACAGAAGATCTTGGCAGAGTGCTGCGGTCAGCAGAAAACCCCATGTAAGGTTCACTCCTCAAACTAGGACCAGGATAATTACAGATCCCATCTCAGTCCAGCACCCTCCTCCAACAGCTGCAGTCAGGAAAACGCCTCCACAGACATACGGCCAGCACAGACAGGCAGCGCTCTTCCCCAGGCCAGAAGGATCTTTAATACTGCTGCTGCTGCAGAGAGCTGCTCTCTGAGAAACACACACATTATACAGCAGTAATTAAGAAATCCTTGAAGGAAAAGGGAAGTGACCTGTGTACGCTTTATACACAACATCTGTTTACAGATACCGCAAAGCAGATGGCAGTGTTTACTCTGATTGTCAGAAAAGCACACAAGAGCAGTAGTGTACAGTGTGTGCATATTATACATATACATATATATATATATATATATATATATATATATATATATATATATATATATATATATATATATATATATATATATATATAGAGTTGTTAAGTCATGATGAAGAGGTTCTCACATTGTTAGAAAGGATTTAAAAATAAAATAATAATAAAACTGAATTTATATTTTCTGTCACTAAAAAGAAGAACAAGTAAAGGAAGCGATAGGAAGAATTTTAGACATGAGGTCAATAATTGAGCAAACAGCAAAACTAATAAACAAAACTGAGGATGGTCCTCAGTCCTCCAGGACCTGGTCATCCTGGTCCAGAAAAAGACAGAACGGTGTCGAATAGCCAGCTGTTAAACTCAGCTCGGAGCTTCATCAGGACAACCTGGTTCAGAGATCACTCCCAGGATCCGTCTCCCTCCTATGGTTCTGAGGGTTTGACCCTTGTCAGTTTAACACTCGGTCGACCAGAATTCTGCAACTACTAGAATGACCATAGCAGTCATTTTGACTGCTCAGACATTTTTTGTATATAATTTGGATTATCATTAAAAATATCTAAGAATAAATTGGTGGAATAGGTAAAAACACATCAGGACACTAAATTAAACAATAAAGATTGAGTGTTTTATTTATTTAATTCATGCAACGCAACTTCTCAGCAATTCCAATTCCAATCTCAAACTGCAACCATTTTCTCTGTGAAATAAAAACAAATGTATCCTGCTTTCAAAATAGGTTAGTGTCATCATTAGACCTCAAAAATGAAATTGAATAACTATTATGAACATGAACAAATGCTGTGATGACTGCCAGCCAGCTGAAGACTGTGCTGTAGCAAACAACAGCCTGATATAAGATGATAAGGAGTCCTCCTGTAGGCCGCATACCTTGACATTTAGCAGAAGGGGTGTCAGCAAGTGTAGAATTTGATATTTCCAGTAGTCTTTTTTTGCTAGGAGGCACCTCTGTAATGATTTCTGAATCACTTTCAGAGCTAGATGAAGCTTCTTCTAAACACCAAGAGACATCGCTCTCTGAACCTGCTCCTCCATCGGATTCTTCCTCATCAAGGCTCTGAAGCATGGCTAAAGCCTCCATAGCTGTTCATTTCTTTCTACGTTTCATTTTTGTCTCTCTTGGGTTTAGAGTGAAGCTATAGCTAGGTATTAGCTTCACAGAGCATAAAAAACAAACAAACAATAGAGCAGGAGAAAGAGCGGGAAAATGTAGCAAATAGTGTAATATGACACCCCTTGTAAAACGCATGCAGTCAATTTGACTGCTATGGTCATTCGAGGTAGTTACACTCAGATCTTTTTTGTGTTTTGAAAATTTAATGAAAGAACAATGTTAGAATAAAATATACACATATTTAGGAAAAGTCAGGGTCCTACTGCTACATAAGTTCTTTTAAAGCCAAGTTATGACGTTGAAAATTTTGAAAGCAGTCAAAATGACTGCCTTGGGTGTTCTAGTGTTAAATAGAGGAAGTTCTTTGGATGAGAAGAGAAATAAAAACAAACATCTGCCACCACTAAACACATAAACCTCACATCTAGACAATTACATAAAAACGTGTTCCATTAACATGTAAACTAGTATATTCTGCACATGTTGCTTGTGTGATTTTTGGAACCTGTCCGTGTTAACCTATGTGGTTCATTTAGAATGACTAGAATGATCCCAGAATCCCATCAGGCTTCACAGAGAGCTTCAAACAAAAGGGGTGCAGCGCAATCCCCTGGGGTCAAACACAAGGTTAAAGTCAGACATCCAGGCGTACTGAGACCACAGAGTCTTCATAAGTTCAGCAGAGCTGGTCCATGACCTTTGATTTTCTGCATAGCAGCAATGATGAACTATCTGACATGTATTTCAGGTGCTGGGAGACAAGAGGGTGTTAATCAATTCACATCTAGGCTGGAAAATGTCTCTGACTCCATGCATGACATCATGACTGCACTAAAGCTCCTTCAGTGACAGACAGCCTCGCTCCAGATGGCATGAGGTTGTTTCCATAAGCAGACATTCAAACTGCCCTGACTGAATGAAACATGAAATACCAGTATTTGGTTTCCATGAACTATTTTTGTTTAGAATGGAAATGTTACTGGTCTCAACATTATAGGTCACAGTCTGCTGTTTTCCTCAGAGAAAACCATTTAGAAGTTTTCACCTGTATGTATATTTATTGTTGAGTCATACTATTTCTTACCTATGACAATGATTGGTGAAGTATTTGCTTTTATGCATGAGTGTTAACATGTCTAACCCTATCTAGACATTTGCTGCTACGACAATGTCCCTGATGAGGAACAAGTCAAAGGTTCACCTATTCAGTAATAATAATAATAATAATAATAATAATAATAATAATAATAATAATAATAATGATGATAATAATTTGCTCCAAACGTGTGCAGACATTACAGGGATTAGAGCTACAGCTTTGGAACATGCCTGGCTCTTTCCCTTTCCTGACTGAATTCATACAAACAAGAGAGATAATGATCTATTCAGCTCAGAAGTGATTCCAGATAAATCATATATTTATTCTCCTCCAGGCTGATCTTCACTGTGATTTAACTCAAATTGTTTTCAGAAGCATTAACATCTGATCTGGTTGTCCTGTAGAGTCTTAATATTGTTGTCGTTTTATGAACACAAACAGCATCATGTCACGTGTTTGATGAGTCCAAAAAAGGTTTGTCTTACCTTCTTCACACTGGTGTCCCGTGTATCCGGCGATACACTGGCAGCTGAAGGAGCCCCACTCGCCGTGACAGCGACCCCGATGCCCACAGGACGGATAGCCCATGTTGACACAATTGCTATCTGTGGTCAGGCAGCCTGGAGAGCTGGACTGGGAGTCAGCCGGAGAGCCCAAATCATACAGCTGAGCGGTGGAGATAGAGGTGTGGTAGATACAGATAAAAGGAGAGGAAATGAGAAAGTGAAGGAAGGACAGATGAGCGGGCATTGCATTAAAACTAAAGGAAAAAGCAAGTTAAAGTTGTAAAAAAGTGAAGAATTAGTTACCAACAAGTGAGTAGCTTACAAACAGAAACCAACAACAACAGAGACACAGGGTCTGAGGAACAAACAGAACACACATCCAAGCAGCTCCACAGGGGGACGCAAAGATCTCTGAACAAGTAAAGTCAGGCTGATTGAAAATGAAAGAGCTGAAGAAGAAAACTTTAAAATATGCTGAAGGACAGAAGCTCAGGGTACAGTGTGGCCTTCTCTTTTTCCCACTCTCATCTTTCCCTCCAGCTCTGTTTATATTCTCTCTATCACCAACTTTCTCCTCCACTGGTGATTAAGCAGAACACAGACCAACCTTCTGATGGAAAACCAGTGTGACCAGTGCCCAGGGAGCTCAGGATACTTCAACACGTCCTTCACAGATTAACAATTCAGTGCAGCTTTTTATTTGATCATTTTACTGTAAAAGATGAGTCATGTCATTGAGGAGCTGCTAAGGTCGCCGACGTTCAGATGGTTTTACTGATCGATTTGATTAAGAGGAACTGAACCCCGAACAGAGGCGTGTCGTCGGATCTGCAGCTGATTTTTCTTTACGTCTGTGTAACAGCTGGCTGGGCAGAGTCTAAACTAAGCACTTAGGTGCAAAAGTCCACCTGCTTCTGCACAAATTGTGAAGTGTGGCGTCAGCAGAGAAGACTGTCACTCGCACCGACAGACACTCTGTAGGCAGCCTTATTTGCTGAGATTAATGTCAGGTGCTGGGTATAAACATGTCACAGCCCACACAAAAAGAAAAATCAGTTCTGAACTCAAATATAAAACCTGCAGACGAGAGCGCTCCAGGAGGAAGGTTTCACCAAAACGAGCTAGAACAAGTGGAACTTCAGAGCAGTGGTGTGAAAAGGTATTTTCCACTGGTGCTCACTTGAATAATGAATCAGTGTGTTCATTTTCAGGTTTTAGTGCAGTTTGCTGTTAACACAGACGTGAGAGCAACAATGAGCTCCTCCGTTTCTACAACAGCCATACAGCACTGTCTGCAGAAGCACTAAACAGTCCTAACTTAGCTCCAATGATTCAGCTACAGCTCACTTCTCCAAGGATACAAACACAGAGCAGCACTATTCTGCACGTCCCAACACAACTGGTAAAACTAGCTTAGTGACTAGCTAAGTCAAGCTAACCCTATTAACTAACGAGGATAAACAGCCAGTTTTCCCCGTCAGCATGGACTGCTCAACAATCTCATACATGGTTAAAAGTTCCCACATCAAACTGAACCATTCCCTTTAATGGACGCCCCAAAATCTGTCACTGACATCAAATCAACTAAAGGAAGTGAAGGAGTTTAACTCACACACCTTACAGCAGTCTTGTTATTTTAGATTTCTTCAGAACAGAAAACAAATTTCAATATCAGACAAAAATAACCTGAGAAAATACCAAATGCAATGTTTAAATTGTGAATTCATTCATTAAGATAATTTATTAGGAGAATAAATCTGTTCAAATCAGCCTGGCTCTAAAAAGCAACAAAAACAACTGACCCCCTTTTTATAATCATTATTTAATTGTGAATAACTTCATTTTTTGGAAAGCTGACTTTAGTTCCAGCAGCCACACTCAGGCCTGATCAGAGCTGTAGAATTAACAATTCCTTCAATAGAACCTGTCTGACAACATGAAGGAGGTTAAAAGATCTTAAAAAGCAACACATCATGATCTGTTCTAAAGGAATTCAAGAACAAAAGAACCCAGAACAACATCTGAAGCTCTGCAGGTCTCACTGGAATCTGTGTACCTTTCGTTCTTTCGTTTTTTCGTTTCGGAAACGGAATCGGAATAACCGGAAGTTGCCCTTTTTTGGTTTTGGTCATGTCAAAACAAAATCAGAAATACGCCCAAACGGGAAAACAGATCCGATTTCATTTTCTCGTTATTCCCTTTTTGCTAACAACACTACACGGATTCAGGTCGACCAGAAACTAGTGTTACTCTGTGGTGCCAGGGTGGGGGGGTCAGAAAGAACTGAATGGCCAGAGCAGGAAAATCCCCACACACATCCTTGCTGACAACAGCACCTACAGTATAGTCTAATAAAAACTAAATGCGCCTAAATAAAATAAGTGCAGTGGTCCCTCGCTCTTTCGTGGCGTCGCGGACGTTTTAAGTGTAATTTTACATGCTTTTTAAGCGCATTGTGTTCTGCGTCCTGAGGAGATCGCTACTGCCTGTGTGTCACTGACGCGGGGTGCAGTGCGTCATACGAAGAACTGCAAGAAGGTGTTGTGTGAAAATCTGTTCCCCTATGTTGAACCGCGGGCTTCACAGCACTTCTGATCGATTTCAACAACACGTAGTCATGTTGATACTTAATAGTTCCTAGTAAATACATGAATAAGAATTAAAAATGGGCATTTTCTATTCTTATTTTTGTGTTTTTTGTTTTAATCACTGACAGATGCTGGTGAAGGTTCTCAGTCATCAGGTCATGATAATCCAAAAAAGGGTTTTAAATAAAGACAACTGGACTTCTTTGGTTCTCTGAAGACGTTTCTGCTCATCCCAGTAGCTTTGTCAGTTCTGTCTGTAGTAAAGGAGAGAGAGTCTTCTCTTCCTCTGTCTGTGACACACCTCCTTCTCCCCCTTGAGGAGGTGTTCGCTCCACTGTATTCAGCTGGAGTCCTGGTGAGGTGTTCTGATCAGAGGAGAGAATGAAGTTCAGAGCAGACTGGTAGGTGGTGGAAAGATGAAATCTGAGTCCTCCTCTGGTTAAAGCTGGTTTTTCATGTTTGACATAGATATCTTCTTTAACTCCTCTCTCAGACCATCGGTCTTCTCTGTCCAAAATGTGGACGTTGTCATTTTCAAAGGCGTGTCCCTTGTCTTTGAGGTGGAGGTGGACTGCTGAGTCTTGGCCTGATGATGTCACCTATTTTGTCATAAATGTTCTATAGTTTACCTAAAACATGTACAATACATTTCATTTAAAAATGAAAATCTGTATGGCTCTGAAAGTGGAAAGCTTAGGTACTGTGTCTGGAGAAACAAGTACTTCTGTCTCAAATGTGAAACCAGTGAAGGCTAAAAGGTGTGGGCCAAAAAAAAAACAACAACAGAAAACCTCCTTCAATCTGAGAGGCTTGTGCTCAAAAACCAGCTATTAGTCTGATAAAAATAATGTGTCTTAAGTTTGCCTCTTTTGACCAGCATGGTCTTCCTTATCTTGAAAACCACTTCTTAATTAGGTAAGTATGAGACCTTAAAAGGGGACTGTGATGACGGAGATGGAGGTCAGCAGAGTCATTTACTGGGAACTTATTTTTACTGGGAACTTAGGGCATGAGTGCTGTTTGATTTATTACAGTGACTCTCCTAACATGTAGCTCATTATTTCTAAAGACATAAAAGTATTATTTCTATATACATACTTGATGTTTGTTAGCTTGCTTTCAGTTTTTCCATTACTGCTATTTTAGATTTGTATTAAATAATGAAAACAGTGTTTTTATTACTAGGTAATATTTGTCTTTGTGTGTTAGCTAAACATCTAATGAAGTTCCAGGATGATTTGAATGAACTCTCAGAGATAAACCTTTAGATGTTGACCTCAAAACTGATTAACTTCTGGAGTCAGCCCATTAGGGACCCAGCCTATTAACAAATGCAAAATGAATAAATCTCAGTCAATTTTACAGATATTGTGAGAAAAAAATGTAAATAAAATCCATTTTAATCAACTGACCTAAATTCAGCACATTTGACAAATATTGAGCTACAGTTTGGTGTGGTTGTAACTGAGAGGCCACCTCATCACAAACAATTCTATAACGTTTGAAACTTTGGAGTCACCTCACTTCAAAATGATTGCCCATGTTTATGTTGGTCAATTTTAAAGTCACACTATGTAACTTTTCATATTTTAAATCTCCTCCTTGATCCAGTCTGAGCTAATCTGACCCTTTACAGGTTAATAAAAGTCCCTCAGCTCCATCTGCTGCTTGGATCCAGAATACCACGTTTGTAACTTCTGAGTCTCTGGTCCGGTGTCCTGAAGTCTCACAAAGTCACGTATCTCAGAGGGTTAGGCTAACCCAATGTGGCTAGCTGTTATGCTAGCTCCAGAGTGTTTTTAGCATAGATATCATATATATCACTAGATGTCTTACCCGCACTGTTCGTCAATGGACCCTGACGTCCCTACGTCGGCGGCCATCTTACTTCATACAGCTGCCCCATTTCTTACATTGGTGTCAATGGAGCATGTACTAATAAATACCTCTAACTTGCTCAATTTTTTACCGATTTTCAAACGGTTTGCATTTTTATAAACATCAGAGACGTGGCTGTGAATATATATCAAAATATAACGATAATGGTCGGGAAATTCATAAATTGTTAAAGTATCAAATCTCAAGTCTATACATAATAAGGTTTGTAAGAAAGTAACCCGTTTGTAAATCCATTCATTTTTCATCAAGTTCTGAGTGTTTTTAGTTAAGTTGATCGCTCACCTTTCATCTGCTGCCATAGAGAGCAGAACGTCAGCTGTACGAAGCAAGATGGCCACCGTGTAGGGACGCTGTAGAGTCCCACATAGGGCATCTAGTGATATATATGATATCTATGGTTTTTAGCTCACGATTCCTGATTTTTCCCATCTAAAACAAGCAAAACTGCATATCAACAGAAGAATGGCCATAACTCAGGTATTTCACAGATATTGAAATCAGGTTTGGTAGTTTTTTAGCACTAGACTGTGTTTAAGACATTTGCCTAAAATCTGGCAAGTAACTTCAAATCAACCCAATTCAATATGGCTGCCACAGCTGATTTTTCTCTTATGGACATCACCAATTTCCATAATGCCTCTAAAGATAACCCTATCAGATATCCAGGGAAATCCAACACGTTGGATTGTCTTGATTGGATATCTCAGGGTGTCTGTGACAAACGAGCATGCAGCCTTTAGAATGTGACGTGCAGCCAATCAGAGTACGAGGAGACAGACACAGCTGCCATGAAGGAAGGGGAATCCCAAATCATACCAGCTGTTTGTATTCTTTGTTGTACCTGGCAGCAAAACTGTCACGAGCACACAATATAAGCCGTCATGTTTGTTCAGTCTGAAGTCACATTTGATCTGGAGACCGTCTGAGATGTCGTGTCTGGCCTGAGAATGTTGGAGGGTGAAATCAGTTCATGTGTGATGTGCTGTCTTTTCCATGTAGCTGCACATCACACACTAACCCTAACGCCATGTGTGGTCGCTCAGGTGTTGAAATCAGCCAACAGTTTGAAAGTCCTGCTGTGTGAACCGGCCCTCAGCCAAACAGTACAACTCAGCCAGATATTAGGGTAAAACTTCATGTGGTACTAGTACACAACTCACAGGTGATAACTGACTGTATGAGATACAGCAATGTCATTTTACTTATCTGGCTAAAAAAACAACTCCTTCGTTTCACAACATGAGATCATCTTAGTTTAGAGTGTGAATGTTGGCCAGTAAAAGGATGTCCTTCAATAAATAATAGGCCTTTTATTAGGGATAGAAATGTTTCATCACAATGTATAGAATACATCTAATCACTCATTCAATTCAAGTATCATCAACTGCAGACTTCAGTCTATGAGAAAATGAGAATTCATTTGAAATCTTTAGCTGATAAACACTGTAGTGTTCACTGCCGATGGCATTCAAAAAGCCATTAGTCCACCTGTTATAATAGCAAACACTCCTGATGAATATGGAGTGACAGATGTGTCAAAACCACGGGACAAACCTGGTGCAGAAAGCTGTGAGGACAGGAGAAGCAGACACATGACAAGACGAGGATGGAGAGATTCAAACCCAGACAATAGTGAGTGACAGCCAGAGGGATGGGGCCAGACTCAAAAATAGAAGCTTAATTATATAAAAATATGTTTTTGTTCTTTTGCTTTTAGCTGAAACCAGTTTCCTCTCTCCTCTGTTCTTTATGTAAAGCCTCACATCGCTACTGACAAGGTTTAATGGAGCTGACATGGTCCTGCCAGGCTGTACGGCTCAAATATCACTACCTTTACCTCCTCAGACACTTGCATCCTGTGTGAAACAGATATGTTGCCATGGTGACGGATGTGAAACATTAACAATTTCTGCAAAAATAAAACAACACCACAAAATAAAGGAGAGAAAAAATAAAACATACAATGCCGGAACATGTCCATCATTATTAATCATCAGTACGCCTACTGTTGCTTGCTCTTAGGAGATTTATTATCTTCATGTCCTCCCACTCACATCATGCAGATTTTTCTCATTAGTACACAGTGTTTGATACATCTCTGGCTAAGGTAAATCACACTTACTCCAAGCCTTCAGCACATGCAGGAGAACAAACATATACCATTTACTCCCCAATTATGGAGATGGAGCATCTGAAGGCAGCTTAAAAAACACTGAGGAGAATTCAGTTGAACTACCAGTAATGTTCAGCAGAACTCAACTCCTTGGATTTAAACCCAGGTCGCTTGCTGAGCTAAAAGATGCAGCAGAAAATGTGGTTTTCCCTGCATCCAGAAAGCTGCAGCTTCACACACAGATTCCATCCCAGAAGCTTTCGCTCAAACGGAGATGATTTCAGCTTAGATGGGGCTCGGCTTGGATCGTCATGGTTGAGCACAGAGTCTCGGACTTCATAAGTCACCAGAAAAGGTTGAAGTCGGACTGAGCAGCTGTGTGTCTGGCTGATATTCCATTTCACTCAGAGAGCATGTGCACAGTATTTGAAAATACTTTGAGGTTTACAGTTAGAAACATAAAAAAACACCCTTGCAGGGTACAAGGGCACTGTGAATGTTGAAACGTCTTATTAATGCATTTATCAGCTAGAGAGCAGGTGTGAGTTCACTGATGTTGAAGTGTTTGTTTGGTCATAAGTAGCCGTGTGTGTGTGTGTGTGTGTGTGTGTGTGTGTGTGTGTGTGTGTGTGTGTGTGTGTGTGTGTGTGTGATACCTTGCTATCCACTATGAGGTTGCGGATGCAGCCGGTGAAGTGTTTGTGCTGAAGCTGAGGGTAGATGTAGGGGATGTCCTCGTTCACTCCACCAAGCTGGAGCACTTGACTCGTGTTCAGGTGTCTAAACACAAAGACATGGACAAAAACAGGTTTCAAAAGGCCCTCGTGGTCATTAGGAACCAGAACACACATATGGGTCCGGGTCAGGAGAACCGAAAATGAAAAACGACAAAATTGAACAGTTGGTACTTTAAAGTATGTGACCAGACCATCAGAATAACTATAGCTTTTAAACATGATAGTTTGATCAGCCAAACAACATGTTTATCATATTACCTGTTGACTCACTTTGCTCACTAAGCAGCTCTTCACAGTCATGGGTTGTTGTGGCGTTTTTCTAACCAATCTTGATATTTTTGCATCCCTGTTATTAGTTTTCTCCACTGATTTTACCTCCTACACCAGGGGTACTTAGTATGCCGATTGCAGAGGCATAGCTGGTAGATCGCGGGAAGATTCTCCCACCTCCTCTCCCAAGGAACAAATGACATCAATAGCAGCCGCGCCACGAAGCTTCCGTTAAACGCAATGCAAATGAGCGCATGTGCAGTGGCAGACACACACACTGAAACGCTTGCAGCACCTGCAGTGTGTGTGTCCAGACCCGAGGAGGTGGGATACCCCTCGATGCCCCTCCACCTCCCCCCTGGCCTCACTGGTCCGACAGAGCAATATACGGGTCTCTGTCCACGCAAGCAGGTGAGGGGCATGAGGTCCAGACAGCACCAGATGGACCCGGGTCACCCAGCGCTGCTTCTGGGCCCAAACCGCTCCTTCACCCTCCTGAGCCATCTCAAAGTCTGCAGTGTTAGATTGGTAACAGAGCAGAGTGGGGGATTCGGCGTTTATGGCGAGTTTGTCTGAAGACGCTTTCGTCAGGAGTCAGAGCCTCACCGGACCTCGTCACGCCCCTCCTCTGCTTGTGCTGCACTTGTCGGACAGAAAACGTGTTATTGTTCTGTTTGACAAGTGAGAGATGCATAGAAGTCTTAACCCCTCTAAGGGTGAAGGATTACTGACCAGCAAATGTCAGCAAACCCAGAAACAAGAGAATGGTTAAGAAGAACTGATCAAGTTGGAGGTGTACAGTTCAGATGGAGTTGGTCAGCTTGAACCAGTTCTAAGTCTGAACCAGTTCTCAATCCCATCCCTAACCCTAAACAGTATACAGGAGTACCATCAGGGACTGTGTTGACTGGAGCACCACCTACTGCTGAACATCAACAAAACCAATCAGATTCAAAGATCCAAGAGGTCCAAACCAGCTCCTGTGGCAATCTGAGGAGATGACGTAGAGATTCTCCAGCTATGGGAGTACAGCTGGATGCTGTTCAGCAGGTAGCAGAGAAGAGAGTCGATTCACAACTGAACTAGATGCTCAGTAACACCCCCACCCCACCCCACCCCACCCCACATGCTCCGGGACTTCTACAGAGAAGCACCTTCAGCCAGAGGCTGATCCCCCAGGTGCAGGTCAGACCGTTACATGACCTCATTCCTGCCTGCAGCTATTAGACTGTGTGACAAATAATGCAAAGAAAGAGTTATTGTTGTAATTTTGTAATAATGTTTGAGTTATGTTGGTGATTCATGTTGTTAAATTGCTGCTAAAATTAGTGCCATATTTCCCATAAAGGAGTGCATCTGTCTGTCTGTCTGTCTGTGCAGTTCACTGCTGGGGCGGCGTTAGCTCAGTTGGGAGAGTGGCCGGTCTGGTAACCGGAGGGTCACCGGTTCAATCCCCAGCTCTGGCTGGGTTAGATCATCGTTGTGTCCTTGGGCAAGACACTTCACCCGCCTTACTGTGTGAATGTGAGTGTGACTGTGTGTGAATGTTGGTGGTGGTCAGAAGGGCCGATGGTCAGAATGGCAGCCTCTCTTCTGTCAGTCTGCCCCAGGGCAGCTGTGGCTACAGACGTCTGTCGTAGTTTACCACCACCGGTGAGAATGACTGTGTGAATGAATGATGCAACTCTGTAAAGCGTCTCTGAGTGACCTAGAAAAGCGCTATATAAAACTGATGCATTATTATTATTATTACTGCTACAGTCTGCTAAAGAAATGACTTCTTTTCTCCAGGTGTCTGGGGTGGAGGCTTCACCTGGACTATCAGTTTTAGACACTTGAATTGACAACTGAGCTTTGCTTCTTTTCAAAATAAGAAAAGCTGTCAGGAAGAAAAAAGACTTGACAGCAGAAATACTGTAAGGAACCAAAGGGCTAAGAGGGCCAGGATAACTGCTGAAGGAACCAGAGCTTCTAAAACAAACGACTCCTCCACTTTGTTTTATCATTATTACATTTTAAAAAGTTATAAAATAATGAATAATTTACTCTATATTCATCCCCGTAGGGAAATCGTTCCTCTGCTTTTGAGCCACCCTCATGTTTGAGGAGCAGTGCCAGGTGTTCAGGGATGTTCCCAGGGACACATGACCCAGGCTGGGGTTTGAACCCCAGCTTCTCCTCCCCCTGAGCCACAGTCACCTCAAGTAGAGCTTTAACCAGATTTAGAGCCACTTGGACAGTTCTGTAAAGGGTGCAGTGGTCATTGTCTAATTTATAGGGTGGGGGGGGATATCCTGACACCTCCAGTGGAACAACAGAGAGAAACATGTTTGTAGGAATAGTCCCCTGAAGGAAACATAAAGACTGGAAAGATCATTGAGCAAGAAATGGGCCCCTGAGGAACACTTCACCAGAAAGAGGCTTCAAAATAAAGATTGTTCCCCTAACTGCAGAGAATCTCAGCTCTGACAGGAAAGATGAGTCAGAACTATACATAGCCCAATGGTAGAACAGCATAGAGCAAAAACACCAGGATTCCATAATATCATGGTTTAAAAACAAAAACATGTTCAAATGATCAGTTTTTGCTGCTAAAACATCAGTAGATACAATAGTATTATACCATTAAATATAAAACAATGTTTTATAATAATGCAAACATATAAAATGATAGCTATACATTATAATATAGACTTATATGTATATTATTATTGATAAGTGATCATTTTCTTATTTCATTGTATTGCCCAGATAAACTGTGAGGTGAGGGGATTGAGAATGTTTTAACATCGACACTGTCAGCTAAATCTGCAGAGTTTAAACAAATGAACAAAATATTAAAAGACTTAAGCAAAAATATGAAATCAGTCCAGGATCAATTAATCAGAAGACAGAGATAATCAGACTTCTTTTGCAGAGTGTAGCTTCTTGCTGTCTCAGCACATGCTAGCTCCTGTAGCTTGGTGTAAACCTTTAAGTTAGTTCAGATAAAACACACCAGGAGTTTTTATTTTACTATAACTTTTAATATCAGGAGATTTCTCAATTCAAACAGAAAGGTGTGGAGTAACAAGTGTTTAATCTATAGTGATTGATTTTTGATTTATTTATGGATCCCCATTAGTTGCTGCTTCTCACAGCAACTACTCTTCCTGGGGTCCAACCCACATCAACATCCACAATATTTACAATAAAATACACTTACACTCTCTCACCCTACACAGAACACAAAAACAATAACATCAGCTCAAATTATAAAAGAAAAAAAACTGTTTTTGACAGTGACAAAACAACATAATCATTGAAACTTCCTCTGCTCTTACAAAGCATCAACTCTATTCCTGCTGCGTGAACAAATATACATTCAACTTCTTTTTAAAAATGGTCATACTTTCATCTGTAACTAGAAAATATGGTAACGCGTTCCAAGCCACCATTGCTCTGTAAGTCACTGTTTTCTGTTTTAAAGCAGTTCTACACCTGGGCAACATAAGTCTTCCTTGTGACGTCTGTCTGGTGGAATGACTGTGTACATCAGAAAATGACAAAAATCTCTTATATAATATTTCTGGTTCTTTAGTCACCACTACTCTCTTAGTGGTGAGTGAGAACTTCATTAATGTGAACTAGTTTACAATCTGTCCTCCCTGCTGAGGGTTGTAGGGTCTTTGTTGTTCTTCACTGACCTATTGGTGTTTGAACTGAACTAGCTCCTTTAATGAGAAGTCAAATATCTTTACGGAAACAACAACGATGTGCATCTGACATGTTCCTGAGCCTACTGACTACCAGGTCCTGGATTATCTGAGAACCTTCAACAAAAGATGGGTAATGGAGGGAGGGACGCTCCCGTGGATTCTCTTTTAACCTTTATTTAATCAAATAATGTCCCGTTTAGATCAACTACCTCTTTTCCAAGGGAGACCCTAAAGGCAGTTGGGGGTTCAGTATGTTGCCCAAGGATACTTCAACAAATGACTTGGCTGGGGTTTAGACCCTGGTCTCCCACAAGGTAGACAGCCTCTCTTCCCCTGAGCCACGATCACTTTTAATATCTGTGCTGCAAGAAAAGTTTCCAAGCAGCTGACTTCTCCCTTGTTTAAAGAGCACTGGGTAGACAGCTCAGAGTAAGAGGTGGGGGACAGGCATGAACTGGCCATCTAGCGTAGTGGGCATTGCCCACTATGTTACTGGTGATTCGGGGCCGGTCTGGACCATAACGGGTCGTCTGTGCGCAGCCCGTGATCTGAGCAGTTCATTTCAATTTGCACCTCCCGCTGCGGACTGCCACAACCTAAAATGCCATGTTCGTTTTGTTGTCCCAGTCCAGCCCTGGTGGGGGATGGGGAGTGCTACTCTGCTTCATATAACTACTGTTTACATCCCATTACGAGCTGTTTATACTCAAAGTGTTTGCTGAGAAACTTTTAAACTGTGATCTTTAGAACACGGATTTATTTTAAAACGAGAAACAGGTTCAGTCTTAGACTGGACCTTTATTATCACCAAACTTTCAACATAAGACAACATTTCCTTCACATAACAAGGTATAATGGATCCCTTTTGAAAATCAAAAAGAGATAATACTTGGCTGCTTTGACCTCTATACAGCCAGAGGAAAAACAACAAAAAACAAAAAATCTATACTGTCAACGACATCTCATTACAAGGTATTTAAAATGCAGATATACTGTAACTTGAAGCTAAAAACCTTTCTTTCTTTAGGAAAAAAAGTTTTTCTACCAATAAACATTTTTTGGGGTACAGAGACATTTTCAGACAATTAGAATTCCATCACTAAATGGAAAATAGTTCCCCAATCTACCCATGAGTGTGTGTTCTGGTGTAAATCAGACATTAGATAGCATTCCAGCACAATTATAACAATGATCAAGATCAGAGGTCAAAACCTGACACAGTCAACAGGTCAACCACAAACTCCTCTGAATACCAAAGTAGTCCAGAGTCAAATCAATATCCATCTGTTTGACAGTTGAAGTTTGACCAATAATGAATGATTCAGAAGGGTCAGAATTTGAACAGCATATCTCAAAATGAAAAGAACTGAGTTGCTGCAATGGTCCAGTCAAAGTCCGAACTTCAACCGGACTGGAATGTTGTGGTGGGGCGTGGGGCCCTCAAAGAGCTGCTAAAAGATGAGTGTCTGAAGGTAACAACAGACTGAAGCAGAAAGAAAAACAGGCTCAAATGAATTTGTGGGGAAACTAAAAAAGGTCACAGAGAAGACAATTACTGAATTAGTTTGAGTAATATTTGCTGAAGGTGGTTTGACATGCAAACACTGCATTTTAGTTAAATAGTCACAATGCAAGGCCATGTATTGTTGTATATCTTTACCTTTTTGCTATGTCCTGTTATTTACTGTTCTTGCTTTTTATTAACCTGAGTCGACCCTGAACTATGACAAAGCTACTCAGCCCTGTCCTTCAGAAATGAGGTCTATATGTGTTTGAGTACCTGTCAGTATTTGGTGTAACACCCATCACTTCACAGGTGGAGTGGTCTTCAGTGATCACCCAGCTGCCCAGACCCTCCATTTCCTTTACTGCAGCCCCGGAACATCGGTCCAAAGTAAAACGGACTTCCTAAACATAGAAAAAAAGAAACAAGAAGATTTGTTAGATTAAAGTTGTCCCCCCTCATCACAATGAGTGTCTTTACTGTTCCCACTGGGTGGCTGATTGGCATTGTGACTGTAGCATTTCTGCCATTGGTGCACACATTCATCCTCCACTGCTGCCTGCTTGGTCTTATTTTAATATGTGAACAAAAGACAAGATAGTGAATTTGGATCCAATCTTACATGTACAGACGTAAAGGTACATAAATGTTTTTTTTAAAGTATAATTTTGTTCAGTGCCCATGTATGCTGTTATGACCCCTCTAAATGTCTAGCAGTAACAAAAGGGGTCTAACACAAACATGCTCTAGACAAGGTTGTAAAGATTTAACAAAGATGTTTATTTTCACTCCCACAAGAAAACTAGCAGGAAGAGGAACCACAGAACTAAAGGAGTTTCAGAAAACTAAAAACTCTCTTCAACTAAGGAACGGGAGGATAAATAAACAAAAAACGCTGGGGAGAAAATTTTTCAACCCAGGAAAGTAATACTAAACTATTTTACTAAGTTAAACTAAACTAAAGATGTTTCTAAAAACTAACTAAAGACGTTCTAATCTCGAGGATGGAATTTAATATAACTAAAGGCAAAGAAAATAGCTCTTTAACGAGCAGCAGAGTCCTGCACTACTAAAGTTCTTCTAAGGACACTAAATACGCCGTCTCGCCTATAGGGTCTGTGAATCCACAGCTATGTCGGGGACGTCAGTACCGCTCTGAGTCCCCCGTCTCTCTGGCAGCCTGGGCCTTTTAAACACTAAAGTCCTGATCAGGCTGACTATCAGCAGGAGATCGGCGTGCCGCTGTCCAGAGTGCTGATCTGGATGGAGTGTAGGAGCCAGCCTGCTCTGTCGCTGTCCTTGGTGCTGATCAGGTAAGGACAGCAGATTGGGGCAGACTGGGGAACTCCTCATCACAGGACAGCCACCCGTAACAATGTATAAAGTAAATACATTTCCTGTCATCCCAGAGCCGATTGGCTGGTTCGGTGTAAAAAGGTCCAGACAAGCCCTCCTATGAGGACTCATTTTCACCTGTAACACCAGCTGCATGCCACATCCTTTTGTTACTCTTAATATGTTGGTAGTTGAGTTTGGGAGTTACCAGCAACTCCTTTTTCAGTTGTCAGTTGGGGGTTGAATATCTTGTCTAAGGATTCTTTGACACATGGCTTGGACTGGGGTCTGAACCTTGGTCCCCCACACAGAGGAAGGCCTCTCTTCCTCTGAACCACGGTTGCCCCATTACAGAAGTAATGCTTCATTAAAGTCTCACTAGGCAGTTTTAGCTTGTTTCAGCACCCCCTAGTGTCAGTTTTAAATCACTGCTGTCAAACTTAACTGTTGACCCCTCCTCTTTGGAGGATGCTAGTCCGTTACCGCTGTGACTGATCTCCGTTTTCAATCTCCATCAAAGTTAAAAAAAGAAATGACAAGTTGAGTTTACACCCGGGTGTGTTAGCGCAGCCAATCGCACAGCAAACTACTATCTTTTTAGTGTGAAATAAACTACATAAAAGTAAAAAAAAAGGCAACACGTCTTGACTAGCTCCTCAGGAGTTTCAAAGTGTGTAAACCATCTTTATGCCATTCACAGTGGCTAGGGGACAGTCCAGTCCAAATATTGTATTGAAGTTGTCCCAATATTTCTGCCCAAGACTTTAGTTCCTTACACAAGCCAATGTCCCACTTTATCTCATAATTTACAATGCAGGTCCCCTGATGGTACCCCAAATCTTGAAGTTTGCCCCAATATTTCTCTTTGCCCAAGCCCAAGTAAATGTCCCACTTTAACTCATAATTTACAATGTAGGTCCCCTGATGGTACCCCAAATCTTGCCCAAATATTGTATCTGGCTCCCATCTTTATTTTTGGCCCAAATATTGTATTGAAGTTGCCCCAATATTTCTGCCCAAGACTTTAGTTCCTTACACAAGCCAATGTCCCACTTTATCTCATAATTTACAATGCAGGTCCCCTGATGGTACCCCAAATCTTGAAGTTTGCCCCAATATTTCTCTTTGCCCAAGCCCAAGTAAATGTCCCACTTTAACTCATAATTTACAATGTAGGTCCCCTGATGGTACCCCAAATCTTGCTTAAGCCTGAGTATATGTCCCACTTTAAGTCATAATTTACAATGTAGGTCCCCTGATGGTACCCCAAATCTTGCCCAAATATTGTATCTGGCTCCCATCTTTATTTTTGGCCCAAATATTGTATTGAAGTTGCCCCAATATTTCTGCCCAAGACTTTAGTTCCTTACACAAGCCAATGTCCCACTTTATCTCATAATTTACAATGCAGGTCCCCTGATGGTACCCCAAATCTTGAAGTTTGCCCCAATATTTCTCTTTGCCCAAGCCCAAGTAAATGTCCCACTTTAACTCATAATTTACAATGTAGGTCCCCTGATGGTACCCCAAATCTTGCCCAAATATTGTATCTGGCTCCCATCTTTATTTTTGGCCCAAATATTGTATTGAAGTTGCCCCAATATTTCTGCCCAAGACTTTAGTTCCTTACACAAGTCAATGTCCCACTATATCTCATAATTTACAATGTAGATCCCCTGAAGGTACCCCAAATCTTGCCCAAATATTGTATCTGGTACCCCAAATCTCTGTTTTGTTTTTATTTTCAATGTATCTCATCATTTACAATGTACGTAGATCCCCTGAAGGTACCCCAAATCTTGCCCAAATTTTGTATCTGGTACCCCCAAATCTCTGTTTTGTTTTTTATTTTCAATGTTTTCTATGTTTTGTTTTTTTGTTTATATTGTCAAGCGCTTTGTGATGTATATCTGTGAAAGGCGCTATATAAATAAACTTTACTTACTTACTTACTTACTGAGTGCTTTTCTTCTGATTTCTGCATAGATAGGGTAAGTCTAGAGGTGGACCATTGAGAGGAGTTTCTTAATATTCAATTCAATTAATAGCTTTCCTCCTCCTTTCTATAAGAAATATGTTTTATCATGTGCTTACTCTGAAAGATAGTTCATAACTTTACCATCAGCCATTAACCAGTGGTCAATAAAATCACCAGTGATGGTTCAAAAGATTTGTTCAATGGACAAATATTCTCAAGAGTTTTAATTTTTATACCATGAAGTTATTCTAACAGTTCTAACTAGCAGTAAACTGAAAAATGATTCAAACATTGCTGTTTTACCAACAGGGCACACAAGGAAAGAAAGATAATGTTATAAAAAGGAAAAATCAACACTTCAAATGTAATTTATTTAGCACTGACAATGACCAGCTGGAATAATTGATAACATTCCAGAAAAACGTTTACAAGTCCTCTCTAGCTTGTGAATAAAAACCAAATATTCAAATTGGTAACCTTGGAGTTAAACTCTGTTAACATTCCATTTCTCCAATATTCATTTATATATATAATATAAATATTACTGATATCACAAAGGTATCTGAATTGTTGAAGTGTACTTTATTTTCAGATAACACAACTTTTTGTTATGCAAGTGACAAAATAGAACATATCAGAGACTCAAATAGAACTAGGAAAACTGAAACAGTGGTTTTATGTAAATAAATTATCACTAAATCTTGAGAAAACTCATTTTAGGGGATTTGGTCCAAGAAGAGTAAATATTGATATGTCACTAGCTATGGGAGATGCTACCACTGGAAGAGTAGGGGAATTTAAGTTTTTGTTTAATTACTGTAAGTTGTTAAAAAAACCCTATCATACACACACACACACACACACACACACACACACACACACACACACACACACACATAGTGTTGTGATCATGTCATGTCAAGCAAATGATCTTTTTAGTTCATTTAAAAACAGATAATTAACACTGTGATTAAATCAAAATGGCAGCACATGGAGTCACAGCAGCAGCCCAGAGCTCCTCTAGCTGCAGCTGCTAAAGCAGAACTTAGACATTTTACACATGAGCAGAAATGCTTCGCTTCAAGAAACTGATGTTTGGAATACATACCGAAGTCCATCCCGCTGGAAATCATACAAACAACGACACACTCCAAGACAAACAGTCCTCCTCTTCTGAGCATCTTCTTGCCAATGCCCTCTCTCTTGTCAACAACTTCAACATCAGATTGAGAATCACAAACAACCACCTTACGTTGATAACG
>SSNR01000260.1:442006-444506 GCA_006937965.1 Callopanchax toddi | reverse complement strand
TTCTTCCTTTTTCAGAGATTTTGAAGAAAAACTAAATAATGCATTATTTTCTCTCCAGAATATCTAGGCCAAGTCACTTAAAGAGCAATAGAAACATCATATTACGTTGTATGTAAGAAGTAAACAAACTCTGAACTTCACTTCAGTTATTTCCCAGATGGATTCAGTTTTTAATAAGAATCTTTAAGCAGGATGACTCTGCCAAAAAGCATTTGTTATGCAAACTGTTCAATATCCAGTCTTAATGTCCAACTACCTGAAGGCTGTGGAGCTGAGCTGAGTCCAAAGCTGATTGGTCGACGTTCAGGAGAGTGAAGCTGCCACCCCATTGAGCCAAAGCAGCACAACGGCCATATTGTGATTTATAAATATGTTTTACACAGATCTAGAGCCATCTACTTTATAGTCAATATCTGCACCCTCAGATGGCACAGACAGTATTTACAGCAGCCAATCACGGCTCATGTACACAAAACTGAGAAGTTACATTATTTAATAATGAACTTCTGCTGTTTTTCCTCTAATAATAGGCTGTATTGACTTGGTTATATGAAGCTGTGAATGCCTCTGCAGGTCAGTGTGATAAGACTTGGAGCTAAATTAGCAGCAGCTGGTGTTAAATGGATGACGTGTCTCACCTTGCTGTTGCTGCGGACATCCAGTCGATGCCAGCGCCTGTCTGCAACGTTGACGTTCCCTGGCAACTGTAGCACCAGAGTGCCGGAGCCGTGGTTGATTTTTAAGGTGGGAGTTCCGTCTATTAGCTCTGGATGGAGAGACAGAAAAGGATGGAGGAGTGAAAGGCAGCATGGATTAGTTTGTTCATTAATCTAAATATTACTCACCGCCAAATAAAAAAACAACAACACTAATACGCTGAGTCATGAAAAAGAATTAGAACTGTAACATCTTTAGCTTAAAGATGATTATTGCACAATAGCAGTCACCAAACATCAAACTAAAGTTACAGCATCCTATTTTCTGACTTACTCAAATAGCAAATTAAAAGTTAATGAAGTGCTTAAGAAAGCTTGTGTGCGTTGCTCCATATGTAAGGAATTCTGGGAAGACATGTCCTCCAGCTGACGCGGACAATCCATCATCATGGAGGCTAAACTTCTAAAGTTCATGAAGACGCAAAACAATGAGCAGAAACATTTCAAAGACTTGGTTCACACTTTGGATTTGTGTTGTTTCCTTTGTGTTCAACCAGTCAGACAGTTACATCCTCATCATGAACATTTATGTCACTTGTCCTTTCAGCTTTGAATGACTGAATTGAACTGTGAGAATTGATTAGAAATCATACTTATGGAATATAAAAAAAAAAACTAAAATTTGGTGTAAGTTCAACTTCTTTGTGCTGTTTTTCTCCTCCACACAGACAGGGCCCAGATGAACAGACTAAACCTAAATAAAATGTCTTCTCTTGACAAGGTCAAGACCTGTTCACTCCTCAGTGATCCTGATTAACTGCAGCTGGTAGGTTTTAGTTGCCCGACAGCATTAATCGGATTGGTCAACACTCAGAACAGAAAGTCCAAGGAATTCAATAAGAGAAGAAGGAGAATGTTAGATTTATACAACCTGGTAAAGACTTTTGGAGCATTCTTGAACACATTTAGATTCCAAGAGCATCAGTTCAAAAAGCTGTATGTAAATATAACTTATTAAATGTGTCAGCACTTTACCAAAACCCGATGGACCCAAACTGCCCCTCAGATGAAAGGCAATGTTCGGTTATTCAGGAACAACCAGGATCCACCAAGGCTCAAAGCTAACATGAACTGGAAACCACTGGAACATCAGTGGAGCTAGTTTTATTCACCACTATGGACTGAGAGGGTGTCAAAACAGGAATTAAACTACAAAAGAGAGATCATCTTGCTTGACTGAAACCTGCAGCTGTCCACATGAATGAGTTTCATATCTTCTGGAGAAAGGTTTTAAGGTAAAATGAGACGAAGACTGAACTGTTTAGACACAAAGACACGAAGTCTGGAGGAGTCAAGAGGAGGCTTTCAAGAATACTGCTGCCAAGCATGGTGGTGGCAGCATCATGCTGTGGTAGTGGAGCACAATGGATGGAAGAGCAACCTCCAAATTCTTCAACTTCACCTGAAACCATCAGCTACAGGACGGAAACTTAGTCACAGTAGTTTGTTCCAACAGGTTGATGACCTTAAACACATCAGAACTGTTTTTATTATTATTACAGGCTAACTTGGTCAAGAATGGTCCACTCAAAGTTCCAACCTTGTTGAAAACTGTAGCACAAAGTCTACTCATTTAAAGAAAATCGACCAATTCTGCCAAGAAGGGAAGTCAAATACCCCCAGATTAAACTCGTCAATGGCAAAAAAAAAAAAAAAAAACATTTTGGCAGAGGTACAACTTTCTAAGAGCCTGTAGCTTATTGAGGGTGTATGTCAGGGGTCCAGTCCTGGCCCTGGGGGCCACCATCCTGTCTACTCTAGAGCAGGGGGGGGGGGGGGGGGGG
>SSNR01000260.1:390164-441996 GCA_006937965.1 Callopanchax toddi | reverse complement strand
GGGGGGGGGGGGGGGGGGGGGGGGGGGGGGGCTTTCTTGCTAGAGGGCCAAACTTTACCTGACTGTTTTATGGTTTTGAAAATACATTTGAGTCCAACAGTGACAAGAACTGGATCCAGGTCTTTCTTCAGAAATGTTGAAAGTATATTTATTTACTTTGTACTTTATTTACTAAATCTATATAGTCAAGTTTAATGAATGGAGCTCATTAAAGTCAGTTTGTGGTTTTATTGACCATTGAATTAAAATAAAATGTTAAAACCCGGTTATCAAAAGACCAACAGTTACATCAACACCACCTGTGTTAAATAAACACTAGAGAGTGTAAATATGAGTCCAGTGTACTCATGTATACACTGGTCAGTTGCTGTGCACCATTTTCATTTTAAAAATATTTGAGCTGTACTTTTTCTGTGACCTGACCTCCGGTCTGGTAATCTGATTACTCATTCAGACTTAGACTTAGTCCAGTAAACTCCTCTGGTTCTGGTAAAGTTCCTCCAGGTCCTACTGCATCACGGCCAGCGCCTCGACACTAACTAAACTCAGGTTTGTTTTTTACTTGGATGAAAAAATGCTCACTTCTTTATTTTCTCCTGAAAAAATGTCACTTCCTTGATCATTTTTTGCCACATCCACCATGACTGACACCCATCAGTCTCCCGTCTCTCCCGCTACGCCTGACCTCATGCTGCGTTCACTGACTCTGATTCTGGCTCAGATATAAGAGTTACTGTCGATTTGATAGCAGAAATACAATTGCTTGTTGATATTTTTCCCCATCAGAGTTTAACTTTTTTTTTTTAGATTGCGTGGCGGGCCTGATAAAAGGGTCCGCAGGCCGTATGAGGATCCTCACCCCTGTTCTAGAGGTTTCTCTGCCT
This sequence comes from Callopanchax toddi, assembly GCA_006937965.1. Taxonomy (NCBI): domain Eukaryota; kingdom Metazoa; phylum Chordata; class Actinopteri; order Cyprinodontiformes; family Nothobranchiidae; genus Callopanchax; species Callopanchax toddi. Next base: position 441,112 of record SSNR01000260.1, on the reverse strand, counting down.
CAACACACATGATTTCAGTCAGTAGGTGGTTAAAGGGCTGCTCCAGAGCTTGATGACATGCAGAACAGGAGATTCAACCACTGAATCAGGTGTGTTGGAGCAGGAAACAACTAAAACATGATGGATACCGGCCCTCGAGGACCAGACCTGGACACCACTAGATATATGTTTATTTATGACCCTCTAATCAAGAAAATCCATAATAAACTCAAACTTAGGATCTCATTTTTAGTTTTTAAAACTCTCTGTGGCAAATTAACATTTCAGATCAATCATTAAAAGTGTCAAATCGGCTTGATCGTCATGACCAGACCTGTTGCTTGTCTCTCCATCGTGAACACATCACCACGCTTTAGGAACAACTTGAGGTTTTCATGATGCATGAACTTAGAGGAAGTTTTACCAAAGCTCTAGTCAGTGTTACTGCACTGGACTTGTTGGAATTATGTCTCAAAGTTTAATGTGATGCTAATGTTGAAGCATGCCTCTGTTTAGGTAAATGTATTTCCTGCCATCACAGTTCTTATTGTTTCTAGATCTTCCCATGGCTATCCTGAAGCTACACTCTTCAAAATCCAGTGTAAGAATTAGGATTCAGTCTGTGTTAAAGCTTTAGGTTTAACTTTGAAAATGTTCTTTTGGTCCTTTCCTGTTAAATGATACCCAACAGAGCAGAGGTTTCAGTGTATTGTAGAGTCAGACTAGCCACTGAAAGGGAATGAAGATGAACTCCAGCCTCGCTAACCCTTACACTCCTACATTTGTCTTAATGTACGAATCAGTTGAAGTCAGAAGACAAAAGAGGCTGCTGAAAATCAAATCCCCTCTCGCTGCATTCACTTCTGTTTGTCTGAGTTCAGCTGAGCGTTCTTCATTCCTCTTTCTCTGCCGGTCTGTCTGTCTATCAGCGATCTTTCATCTCCTGTCTCTCGATCTTACCTCCTGACTTGCTTCACTCCTTCATTACATTTTTTCACTCTAACTGACATTTTGCATTGAAGTGCTTTAAATAAATCACTAATGCTTTCTACAGACATTTCATTTTTTCTGAGCTTGTGTGAAACAGTTTCTTTTTTACCGTCTGACTTATAAAAAGCCCTGACCTGACTTGACTCTAAGTGGACGCCTTCCTAACTGATTTCATGACATGAATCTTATTCTGTCTTCACCTTGAGTTAAATGTAATAATGTGCTACTGTGTAAATGATACGCAGCTCTTTTTGAATGGTGTTTTGAAGGCAGAGCTGTGTCGTTGTAGCATATTCATTATGCTGCTTCTCATGTATTGTGCTGAAAAGAAGTGTCAGTTAAAAAAAGTCCAGAGTGAATATGAGTGTGTTGTTAACTTCTCTTTTCTTCTCAACTTTCACTTTCCTGCAGGTTGATTGTGCGTGCTTCACCAGCACAGTGAGATGCTGCTACATATCAGAACTAATCCAATTAATTTTAATAAACTAGCTGCAGCCTGGAAATTGGCTGAAAAGAACAGCGTAAATTCATTATTTCAGGTCAATCCGAAGCTATTCTCCTTTGTTTGACTTATGCGTTGTTGGCTTTTCCTCTTGACTGGTTTCTCAGTTACCTAATTTATTTCATTCTCACACACTGTCTCACCTGGGACCCTTCACTTATTTCCACTTCTTATCCCTTGCTCTTTCCATTTCCAGCCTACATACCCCGTCCTCTGGGGACAATCTGCATACGTTGAATCCCAATTTGTATCAATGCTACATAAACAAACATCAAATGAGGACAGGAGCAAAAACAGCACTCACAATGAAACTACCAGGACCCTGTAACCAGTAAACAGCAGTGTGACCACCAACATCTGGAGCAGGAGTCTGTCGGTCACTTGGCCTAGCAGTCGCCCCAGGAGATAAACACAAACTCTATTTATATATAAATATATGTACATACATACAGGTCCTTCTCAAAAACTGATCATATTGTGATGAAGTTGATTATTTTCTGTAATGTACTGATAAACATTAGACTTTCATATATTTTAGATTCATTACACACAGCTGAAGTAGTTCAAGCCCTTTTATTGTTTTAATATTGATGATTGTGGCGTACAGCTCATGAAAACCCAACATTCCTGTCTCATAAAATGATCATATCATGAAAAGGTCCTCAGTCTAAACGAGCTCTGAACCTAATCATCTGAATCAACTCATTCACTCTAAACACCTGCAAAAGATTCCTGAGGCTTTTAAAAACTCCCAGCAGGTTCATTACTCAAAACCACAATCATGGGTCAGACTGCCGACCTGACTGCTGTCCAGAAGGACATCACTGACACCCTCAAGCAAGAGGGTAAGACACAGAAAGAAATGTCTGAAGGAATAGGCTGTTCCCAGAGTGCTGTATCAAGGCTCCTCAGTGGGAAGTCTGTGGAAGGAAAAAGTGTGTCAGAAAACGCTGCACAGCGAGAAGAGGTGACCGGACCCTGAGGAAGATTGTGGAGAAGGACCGATTCCAGACCTTGGGGGACCTGCGGAAGCAGTGGACTGAGTCTGGAGTAGAAACATCCAGAGCCACCGTGCACAGGCGTGTGCAGGAAATGGGCTACAGGTGCCGCATTCCCCAGGTCAAGACACTTTAGAACCAGAAACAGCAGCAGAAGCGGCGGACCTGGGCTACAGAGAAGCAGCTCTGGACTGGTGCTCAGTGGTCCAAAGTCATTCATAAATCAAGGAGCCAGAGTCTGGAGGAAGACTGGGGAGAGGGAAACGCCTGAAGTCCAGTGTCAAGTCCCCACAGTCAGTGATGGTCTGGGCGCCATGTCAGCTGCTGGTGTTGGTCCACTGTGTTTTATCAAGGGTCAGCAGGGTCAATGCAGCTAGCTAGCAGGAGATGTTGGAGCACTTCATGCTTCCATCTGCTGAAAAGCTTTATGGAGATGAAGATTTCATTTTTCAGCACGACCTGGCACCTGCTCCCAGTGCCCAAACCACTGGTAACTGGTTTACTGACCATGGTGTTACTGTGGTACTCTCCTGACCTGAACCCCAGAGACAATCTGTGGATATTGTGAAGAGAAAGTTGAGACGCCAGACCCAACGCTCTGGATGAGCTTAAGGCCGCTATCGAAGCATCCTGGGCCTCCAGAACACCTCAGCAGTGCCGCAGGCTGATCGCCTCCATGCCACGCCGCATTGAAGCAGTCATTTCTGATAAAGGATTCCCACCAAGTACTGAGTGAGAACTGAACATCATTATTTGAAGGTTGACTTTTTTGTATTAAAAACACTTTTCTTTTATTGGTCGGATGAAATATGCTCATTTTTTGAGACAGGAGTTTAGGGTTTTCATGAGCTGTACGCCACAATCATCAATATTAAAACAATAAAAGGGCTTGAACTACTTCAGCTGTGTGTAATGAATCTAAAATATATGAAAGTCTAATGTTTATCAGAACATTACAGAAAAGAATCAACTTTATCACAATATGATCATTTTTTGAGCAGGACCTTATACAGTGGAGGAAATAATGATTTGACCCCTTGCTGATTTTGTAAGTTTGTCCAATGACAAAGAAATGAAAAGTCTCAGAACAGAATCATTTTAATGGTAGGTTTATTTTAACAGTGGCAGATAGCACATCAAAAGGAAAATCGAAAAAATAACTTTAAATAAAAGATAGAAACTCATTTGCATTTCATTGAGTGAAATAAGTATGTGAACCCCTACCAACCATGAACAGTTCTGGCTCCCACAGAGTGGTTAGACACTTCTACTCAATTAGTCCCCCTCATTAAAGACACCTGTCTTAACTAGTCACCTGTGTAAAGGACACCTGTCCACAGAATCAATCAATCAAGCAGACTCCAAACTCTCCAACATGGGAAAGACCAAAGAGCTGTCCAAGGATGTCAGAGACAACATTGTAGACCTGCAGAAGGCTGGAATGGGCTACAAAACCATTAGCAAGAAGCTGGGAGAGAAGGGGACAACTGTTGCTGCAATTGTTCCAAAATGGAAGGAGCACAAAATGACCATCGATCGACCTCGGTCTGGGGCTCCACGCAAGATCTGACCTGGTGGGGTGTCAGTGATTCTGAGAAAGGTGAGAAATCATCCTAGAACTACACGGGAGGAGTTAGTTAATGACCTCAAATCAGCTGGGACCACAGTCACCAAGAAAACCATTGGAAACACATTACACCGCAATGGATTAAAATCCTGCAGAGCTCCAAGGTCCCCCTGCTTCAGAAGGCACATGTGCAGGCCCGTCTGAAGTTTACCAATGAACTCCTGAATGATTCAGAGAGTGACTGGGAGAAGGTGCTGTGGTCTGAGGAGACCAACATTGAGCTCTTTGGCATTAACTCAACTGGCTGTGTTTGGAGGAAGAAAAATGCTGCCTATGACCCCCAAAACACCGTCCCCACCGTCAAGCATGGAGGTGGAAACTTTTTGCTTTGGGGGTGTTTTTCTGCTAAGGGCACAGGACAACTTCACCACATTAACGGGAAAATGGACGGAGCCATGTATCGTCAAATCCTGAGCGACAACCTCCTTCCCTCTGCCAGGAAACTGAAAATGGGTCGTGGATGGGTGTTCCAGCACGACAATGACCCAAAACATACAGCAAAGGCAACAAAGGCGTGGCTCAAGAAGAAGCACATTAAGGTCACGGAGTGGCCTAGTCAGTCTCCGGACCTTCATCCTATAGAAAACCTATGGAGGAGCTGAAGGTCAGAGTGCACAGAGACAGCCTCCAAACCTTAAGGATTTGGAGATGATCTGAAAGAGGAGTGGAGCAAAATTCCTCCTAACGTGTGCGCAAACTTGGTCATCAATTACAAGAAAAGTTTGACCTCTGTGCTGCAAACAAGGGTTTTTCCACTAAGGATTAAGTATTTTTGTTAGAGGGTTCAAATATTTATTTCACTCAATGAAATGCAAATGAGTTTCTATCTTTTATTTAAAGTTATTTTTTCGATTTTCCTTTTGATGTGCTATCTGCCACTGTTAAAATAAACCTACCATTAAAATGATTCTGTTCTGAGACTTTTCATTACTTTGTCATTGGACAAACTTACAAAATCAGCAAGGGCTCAAATCATTATTTCCTCCACTGTATCTAGATATACAGTACTAGCTTTAAGCTATGAAAACTATCTCAAACACGTTAGTTTAATTGGGTCGTTATTTAAAACTTTTACACAGAGACACAACAGAATGGCCAGAACACTTTAAGAAAAAGAGAAAAGTATTGCATCTGTATTTATGCATCAAACAGAAGTACTAGCAGGTGGTAAGGCTCTGATCCAGAAATCATGATCCAGATGCACATGCTAATAATCCACAGGAGAGTTGTGCTAGAATATGCAAGAGTGAGTTCCTCCTCCCTTCTCTGAACAGGAAAACAAGCTGAGCATCCATTACATTTCTCATAAAAGCTAAGACATTTAAAACAAGTCATAAAAAGAGAAGAAAAACTGTCAGCAGTCAGAAAAAGTCAACTCAGCCAATTATTTCAGAAAGTCCTTTGGTCCACCTCAGCCTTCAGGACTCAGTGTAACACCCACCCTTCATGTCAGGGCTCACAGACTGGTCTGCTGTGAGGTGGTCACTGGACACCAGTCCTGTGTAGATGCAGCAAGGCGGGCTGGTGTGAGACCTCGAGAAAACAATTCACTGCAGACTGCTTTGACTTAAAATAGAGCAATGAATGATCATTAGAACTATGTTTTAGGTTATTTATTAATAAAAATAATGGTCATTTTGATGCAGAGATTCACCTCAGATTGCTTTCATTTATTGTAAAGTTGAGAATATCATAATTATAAGAACTATATTTGAGGTAATTTATTATTTAAAATGTTCATTTTTATGCACAGACACATAAAAGTGAATGTGTTGAAAATCTACCAGGTCTTTCATGGTGCTGACTTTTATACTATCGTCATCAGTAATAGGAAAAGTATTTCATCTGTATTTAGGCATCAAACAGAAGTACTAGCAGGTGTTAAAGCTCTGATCCAGAAAGGATTGAGCTTTAAGAAAGACTACCGTCATCCCTCTGCCAAAGAAGTCATCAGTGACGTGCCTCAATGATTATCGCCCAGTAGCACTGACTCCCATCAGGAAGTGTCCTCCCTCCCCACCCCACTGGACCCCCTGCAGTTTGTGTACTGCTCCAACCTCTCTCTAGCTGAAGGCATCTCCCACACACTGCATGCTGCCCTTTCACAACTTGAAAACAAGAACACCTACGTCAGAAAGCTAGTCATCGAATCCAGCTCAGCATCCAATACAATTCTCCCCCAGCTGTTTGTTAAACTCCCCCTAAACTGGACCTAAACACTCCCACCTGCCACTAGATTCTGGACTTTCTGACAGAGAGACTACCAGTCCCTCCAGGATTTCGTGGCAATTTTCTGTGATTGTTGCAGACTAAAATGCCTGATTTCACCACAGCTTTTGTGAAAAGTTGCAACAAAAGTTGCAATATTTTCTTGTGCGTTTTTGTATAATTTTGTCAATAATCAGTTGAAATTTGTTTTAAAAGATCCATGAAACATGTCAAATGATGAAATTCTCACATTGTTATTGTAATAAGTGCACTGGAAGAACACCTGACCATCCAGCAGAACATTCAGACTTCGACTTTTTGCTTGAATAAAAAAAGAACAGCTCCAGGTTCACAGAATTTACAAAAACTAAAGTGTTTCTTGTCTGAGTATTATCAATCAATAAATGTTTTATGGTATCTACATTTGTTTACATTCATTTGAATACAAGAATAAATAAAATCCTGCAGACAAAAGAATTTAAAGTGCACAAATCAGGTGCAAAAGGCTCCTTCACAAAGACATGCTTATTAATAGTTAGTTTGATCATATTTTAAATGTTTCTATAGTCTGTCCCATTGGCTTTATACAATGTGTGTGCATCTTATTTTAACATTTTAATTAGTGGTGGGACTCGATTCAAAACACTAATCAAATTTTAGACCTTGTATTTATTTAATCGCAACTAATTGCATTTTAAACTAGAAAATTTGTCCTAGAAAGACTTTTTTTATTTAAAATGATTTTTTATTGTGGGAAATAATCAAATAAAAGACCTAATATTATAAACTAAAGCTGAATTTGCATTGATAGTTGCGATCGCAACATCGCAAAATCCTGGAGGGACTGGACTACAGTCAGTGTGCAATGGCAGCACCACACCAGACACCATGAGGGTGAGCACAGGCACACCCCAGGGGTGTGTGCTCAGAGCCCTGCTGTTTACTCATGACTGCAGTGAGAAGTCAGAATCCAACTACATAACAGACGACACTTGGTTTAATAAGCAACAACCTTGAGAAACTGTACAGAGAGGAGGTGGCACAACTGGTGAAAGGTGCCACCAAAACAACCTGTCCCTGCTTGTGGACACAACCAGAGGAGACAGCAAGTCAACCAGTAGTTGGGCCGAGGATTACCGACATCTTTTATTCAACAATTCAGACGTGGAGAGAGTCAGTTCAACCAAATGCATGGACATATTTGATGAGCTCACCTGCATCAGCAACACCAACTCTGTGGTGATGAAGGCACAGTCACATCATCACTTCCTGCAGAGACTAAGACATGCCAGCCTCCCAACTCTGACCCTCTACTGGAGCTCAGCAGATAGTATCCTGACACACTGCATCACCACGTGGTTCAGAAACTGTAGAGCTCAGGATCAGGAGACCCTGCAGCGCATGTTGAGAACATCTGATTAGATCACAGGGTGTGCTCTCCCACCAAGTCAGGATCTGTTTCTCACACGCTGGGCACAGGGAAAGTCATCAATTCAAGGACCCCTCCCACCCCTCTCATTGACTGTTGAACCTACTGCCATCAGACAGGAGGTCCAGAGCATAGAAACCAAAAACCGCTAGGATCTGTAACAGCTTTGTCCCTCAGGCTGTTAGAGCTTTAAACACTAGTGCATAAATGCAGAAGCTGTTACCTTCACCTCACGCTTTAGATGGACTGGTTTATCTCAGTCCTGAGCTGCTGATCCACCTGTTCTCAGGCTCCATCATAGTCTAGTAGACCACTGCTGTCTACACCGTCTGCTTGTCTTATCTGGTACATTGTTTTGTTGCTCAAATTGCTGTTGCTGTGTCACGTTATGTGTTATGTTCTGCACTTGGAGTCAGTATGAAACAGTATTTCATTTCACTACATGCTCTATATGTGGAGAACAACAATAAATCATTTTCAATAATGTTGTACAATTATTATTAAGATTAGGATCATTATAATCTCACAGGTGTATTTATGTTTGAATGTGTTAAAGTCAGAACTAATGTGAAATCAAGATGTGTTTCTGTTTCTGGTGTGACATTATGGAATCAGGTAAATTATGACTTGAAGAAATGAACGAAGAATGAGCGTCTTTACCAAAGTTTATCTAAACTAATGTTATGTTAACGTTACAAACCAAAATAAAGAATGAAAGGGAAAAAAAGAAGATTGTGATTCTGTATGTATTGAGATCAACTTTCAGAAAAAAGAAAAATCAGTCTCAGCTAAACAACAACAAAAATCTAACACAATAAAAAATCCAACAACAGCTCATTTTAGTTCTATACAGGTAGTATTGATGTTATGAGCTGCTACAGTATGTTATTCACCTTGGTGTAAACTAATGTTGCTAGGTTAACAGCTGATGTTAGCTTTGCCAGGCAGCCAGTCTGCTGTTTATTAGACTGATGCATGCTAAAATGAATTATGTTTGTTTAAAAACGTCATCTTTAAGAGTGTTGGGCTGCATGTCGGTGTCATGACCATCCGTTCTCTACTGGAAACGTTTTCTGGTGGGGTCAATGCTCTGTGCTAAACTCAACCAGAATACATCCCTGTTTTACTGACATTTCCTTAAAAGAAATTTAAACCACAAGAGTGGTTTAATTAAAATACTTTGTGTTTTAAAACTGACTTATTACCATCATGATGAAACTTGAGACAAAAAGCCATCTGATGTCTGGTTCACATTACAACATGTTCACATTGTCGCCCATAAGAGACCACACATAGCAATAAAAAATGACTAATGTTGACCGCGTTGTCCCTACAGTGTGTGTGTGTACATGGAAGACAACACATCACACACAAAACGATTTCACACACCAACGTTCCCAGTACAGACGCTAAATCTCACAGAACTTCTCCACATCAAACGTGACTTCAGAGGAAACAAACATGGCAGCTTTAATTTTATTCTAAACAACAATGAACTCTGACCAGGTAGAACAAAGAATACAAGCAGCTGTAATGATGTGTGACTCTCCTCACTCTGTGCAGCGTGTGTCTGTCACCTCGCTCTCTGATTGGCTACAGGTCACATTCCACAGGCTGCTCCTCGGGAGGGGGAGACACCAAACGTTGTGATATTGGGTCAAGATAATCCAACATGTTGGATTTCTCCAGTTTGGGATTGGAGCAACCCCAACGTCCTTCAGAGCAGACCAGAGCACTCTGAACACACACGACAGGAATATCTGATAAGATTATCTTTAGAGACACTACGGTGATCAGGGTGTCTTTAAAATTGTTGAAGGAGAGAACCGAGGGAACATCATCGTAATTATCCCGCAGTGTAAACTGGTCCTAAAGGGAAACTGGCAATAAATAAAATATTCACCTGGTCTGTTATAGAGGAAGTAGCCAGTAAAACACTTCACATTTAAAAAAGAGAATGTTGTCACTTTACATTTAAAATACACATTCACATTTCTGCATCTCTGGTGACGGGTAGTGAAACCTCCATAGGTGACATCTGAGGATTATATGAGTCTCTAAGCTTCGTAGTGTACCTGTCATGATTCATGTCTGTGTGGTTTTAGTTAGTGCCCATGTTTAGTGTTTCTTTATCATGACTGTTTCTCTCTGGTTCATTGTTCCTGTTCCTGTTTAGTTGCTCCGGTGTTTCCTTCAGTCCCTGCTCTCCACTCCTCCCTCTCCAGTAATTAGTTCCGTGTGTTTCTCTGTTTACCGTCTCGTTCACTGAGGACTCACGGCTCATTTCTACTAAAAACCTACCCATTCTCCAGCTAAAGATGGATTTATTTTTATTTCTAAACCTTTCACCTCACAGAATGGCAAGGCTTGACAGGGTTATGCGTTTATTTTGGTCAGAAAGTTCATCCAGGGCCGAGTCAAGTTCAGCTTCAGAGTCCAGCAGCAGCTCTCTGCTAACAGAGCTAATATCAGAAGCAGCAGGGACAGAGAGGGCTCTTCAGACCCTCGTAGTGTTGTTGGAATAAGATTGTGAACTGTGAGTGATTAAACCCTACACATTGAGCGGTACAGCTTATACCTGAAATATATGCGCTGTGTGCACGCGCGTGTCGAGATGTTTTGAAGAGGAGCCTTTGGACGCTAGATTCAAAAACTGCTCTCTTGCTGAAATAATCCAGAGTGCGGCTTTAATTTAAATTTAAGGAGTGGTCAAGCAGAGGACTGAATGTGTTAAGTACCGGTAAATGCATGAAGGGAGGAGAAATAAAGAATTTTCAAAACTTACAAAGAGAATATAACTTGGATAAACAAGATTTCTTTATGTATTTACAAGTTCAAGATTATTATCAAAAGGAAGTAAAACCAGGCCTCCCAGTGTCATATGTCACCTCCCTTGTGTCATATGTCTCCCTCTAGTAAGTAAGTAGTAAGTAAGTAAAGTTTATTTATATAGCGCCTTTCACAGATATACATCACAAAGCGCTTGACAATATAAACAAAAAAACAAAACAGAGAAAACATTGAAAATAAAAAACAAAACAGAGATTTGGGGGTACCAGATACAAAATTTGGGCAAGATTTGGGGTACCTTCAGGGGATCTACATTGTAAATTATGAGATATAGTGGGACATTGACTTGTGTAAGGAACTAAAGTCTTGGGCAGAAATATTGGGGCAACTTCAATACAATATTTGGGCCAAAAATAAAGATGGGAGCCAGATACAATATTTGGGCAAGATTTGGGGTACCATCAGGGGACCTACATTGTAAATTATGAGTTAAAGTGGGACATTTACTTGGGCTTGGGCAAAGAGAAATATTGGGTGTCTCTAGTGTCCTGTCTTGTGCTTTGTCTAAACCCTCTGCCCTTTGTCTCCCACAGGTGTATCCTATTGTAATCCTGCCACCTGTGTCTCGTTCCTGTGATCACCTCCCTGTGTATTTAAGCGTGCCTGTCTCGTCTGTGTTTGTCAGTTCCTAGTCGTAGTCGTGTGAGTCCTGAGTGTGTCTTCGTGTTCCCTGTGTTGGAATAAATCATTGACTTTGGATTTACATCTGCGCCTGGGTCCTCTCTCCACCACACCAGTTCATGACAGAAGGAACCGACCAATAATATGGACCCAGCAGATGTCGGCCCGGAGCACGCATCACCCTACCTGGGGACCCGGTTGGCTTACAGGACGCCACCGGGTCCAAAGCGGTGACGACGCCTTCCCCGGTCGTCGCCGCCACCCGACACCATCCTGACAGGTGTCCTCCGGGTCCAAGCCGGACCTCCTGCTGCACCGATCGTGCCGCAGCAGGAACTGCAGCCTCTCGCTGCCCTCCTCCAACCGGCGGAGTCCGTACGGCAGGTCCGCCAGCTGTTCCAGGAGGTTATCCAGCTCCTCCGCTATGTGGCGGTCTGTCCACACCAGAAGCTGCAGTTGGCGGAGACGATGATGGCGCTCTACCGGTCCAACCCAAGCCTTTCCGGTGATCCGGAGCTCCAGGACCTGCACAATTGTGTCCGTGCCACTCGTCTGGCTCAACGGTGCCTGGTGTGGGCAGGTAAACTCACCTGCTGTGCTGCCCCGGCCCCGACGGCTCCAGTTCCTGACGCTGCAGCCCCGGAACCCTCCTGTGACGCTGCAGCCCCTGGACTCTCCTGTACCGCTGCAGCCCCGGGACCCGTTCCAGTTCCTGACGCTGCAGCCCCTGGACTCTCCTGTGCCGCTGCAGCCCCTGGACTCTCCTGTGACGCTGCAGCCCCTGGACTCTCCTGTGCTGCTGCAGCCCCGGGACTCTCCGAGCCAGAGCCCGAGGTGGGCCTCCCAGTTCCAGAGCCCGAGGTGGGCCTCCCAGTTCCAGAGCCCGAGGTGGGCCTCCCAGTTCCAGAGCCCGAGGTGGGCCTCCCAGGTCCAGAGCCCGAGGTGGGCCTCCCAGTTCCAGAGCCCGAGGTGGGCCTCTCCTGTCCAGAGCCCGAGGTGGGCCTCTCCTGTCCAGAGCCCGAGGTGGGCCTCTCCTGTCCGTGTCCTGTTCCCGAGTCCAGCAGCCTGGTTTCCTCTGAACCTGATCCAGACCCAGAACCTGATCCAGACCCGGGCCCTCCGGAACCAGATCCAGACCCGGAACCTGATCCAGACCCGGGCCCTCCGGAACCAGATCCAGACCCGGAACCTGATCCAGACCCGGGCCCTCCGGAGCCAGATCCAGACCCGGGCCCTCCGGAACCAGATCCAGACCCGGGCCCTCCGGAACCAGATCCAGACCCGGGCCAGGGTCCTCCTGAACTGTGCCTCCTGGCCTTTTTTGTGTGTGTGTGGTCCTCCGTCCTGGTCCCCCGCCCTCCCTCCCTGGTTGGTTCTCCTGGGTCGTCCAGTGTCCGCCCCTGGGGGGGGGGGGCTCTGTCATATGTCACCTCCCTTGTGTCATATGTCTCCCTCTAGTGTCCTGTCTTGTGCTTTGTTTAACCCTCTGCCCTTTGTCTCCCACAGGTGTATCCTATTGTAATCCAGCCACCTGTGTCTCGTTCCTGTGATCACCTCCCTGTGTATATAAGCGTGCCTGTCTCGTCTGTGTTTGTCGGTTCCTAGTCGTAGTCATGTGAGTCCTGAGTGTGTCTTCGTGTTCCCTGTGTTGGAATAAATCATTGACTTTGGATTTACATCTGCGCCTGGGTCCTCTCTCCACCACACCAGTTCATGACACCCAGGTGAAATGAATGAAATAACAGACATTTTAATCAAGGCTAATAAAAATATATCTGGTAAATTGGTGTCAAAACTTTATCAAGGCTTTGTGAATAACAGAAATCACTCTATGCTTTACATAAAGGATAGATGGAAGAGTTAAACATAGACTTGACTGATGGGATGTGGTATTTAATATGTGCTACACAGCAAACCACAACAAGCTCTAGAATGTGGAAAACCTTTTGTTGGAAAAATATTGTAAGATTTTTCATCACACCTAAAAAAACGAAAAACATAGTATCTGAGCAGCGACCTTGTTGGAGAATATGTGGAGAACATGACGTGGATCATACTCATGTCTTTTGGCGATGTACAAAGCTTGAATGCTTTTGGGATGATGTGAATAAACGGATGAGAGAAATATTAGGATACGAGATACCAAAGACATGTACAGCTATGTATCTGGGATATATAACAGAAGATTGTATTCAGACTAGCGACTGATACTTGATTAAAATTCTCTTGGCGGCGTCAAAGAAGGCAATTACACGTAAATGGCATACACCGACTCCCCCCACCATAGATACGTAATTGGATGGACATAGTAGACCAAATACACAATATGGAGAGACTCACTTATACTATCAGATTACAACAAGCAAAATGTGAACACCTGTGGAAGAAATGGTTAAATTATGAAGACTTGTCATAGTAATCAAGCATATTAACTTTAAATTAATACATTACCACCGGCCACACTGTTTTTGGGTTTTATTTTATTTTTTATGTTGGGTTGGTTGATTTAATATTATTTTTGTTTTCTTATGTAATTTTTTTGTATCTACATTGTGTCTTATGATGTTTGATTTATATATATATGGAAAACAAAAATTAAATTATAAGTAAAAAAAGTAAAAAGAAGAGCACTTATGAAAGGTAACACCGCCACAAAACATCTGATCTATTCTTCACTGAATGAAAGTGAAGCCTCTGTTCTGTTTTGTGCCAAACCTACATGTAGGTACGTTATATGAATAATCCAACAGTTCATCATTTTAATTTAATCTGTGTATTCCAGTTCATGTGGAAGCTATTAAACAAGGTAGTACATCATGTCTATAGTAGGAATGAGTTTACTGAACACCTATGTATTTGTATTTTTGTTGTTACTGATTTATTTTGTAAAGGTTGAAAGTTCAAAAGCTGGATTTCACTTCACAGCTGATGCTCAGTGACCATAATCCTCCTAAAATAGATCTTTAGAATAATCTAACAGCAGTGTTTCCCCTTCAGATTCACTGCCTATGAAATCTGTTCTAAAATCAGTTTCAGATACTAAGAGTGAGAGAGTGAGAGTGAACAAGGCTGCAGGAAACATTGTATTTTTAGACTTTCTCTGCCTCAGTTGGCAGTGGGAGATGAAGCAGTCAAAACTTTTTCAAGTAAAATCACTAATATGAATAATAATACAAACCCAACTCCTGCATCTGTGTTAACTTCTACTTTATATTTTATAAAGCACCATGATTGTGTGCGGGATATCTTTAATGCACGGACTCTGGTGCCGTGCCCATACACAGGATGTTAGGGGTTCACTTCTCAACAACAGAGGAAAATGGAAACACTTTCAATTCATTTCTGGGTTTTGTTTTACATATAAAAAGGCAAAACCACGGAGCTCGTCTCATGACATGGTGGAAAAATTAGTATTTCGTGCGCACGAATTAGTATTTCGTGGGACCCGGGTTGGACTCCATGGACAGCACTGGTCAGCTGTGGCTGCACGTATTATTGCGGGGGATGCAGCTCTTTGTCTGCACCCTGACAGAAGAATTACTGGGGACATTTCAGTGATTTCTGGGAGATATTGGACTCTGGTTTTATGTTTAAAATATCGTGTGGCCTTTATCAATCAGATCTACTTTAAAAGTGCCGTGATTTGTGTGCAGGTGTGACAGAGTGGATGTTAATAAGGAGCACTAAGGCTCATGTTAACCCAAGGAGACAGGACCAAGGAGGTTTAAAATAATGGGTTTATTTACAAATAAAACAAAACAGTCATAAGCCCCAACCAAACAGTGGGGATCCACCAGCAGGGGGCGGAACCCTGCAGGGCAGCAGACCACAGACCTGAGGGAGCACCACACCCACCCACCCTAGGTGCTGCTCCAGCTGCTGCCTCTGCAGAGGGCCCGGCTCCACCTCCTCCTGGCGAGCTCCACTGAAAGAAATGGTTAATGACATCTTGTTAGTCCCTCTCTCCCGACTGTTCCCCACACACACACGCTCACGAGCACCGGTACGCTCTAATAAATCGCCCGGGACCAGCGTCCGTCCCACAGCTCTATAGAGTCCTGCAGTCCAGAAGCTGAACTGCCGTGGTCCAGCTGACCTGCCAGCTGCTACTGGACTGGACTGATCCGGCGGCAAGCGGAGTCCCAATCAATGTCTGAGAGGCTTGGAGGTTGCAGCGCTGCTCCACTGAGCTGGAGACGAAACCAGGAGGAAGTCCCCACAGGCAAAACAGCAGCGTCCTGGCGCGACCAGGGCGGTCACTCCCTGGGCTGCTCGCTCACACCTGCTGCACATAATGGTGTTATCACACTGAGGGACGAAAAACAGCACACACACACACATATACACACTCACCAGCCAACGCCATCTCTACCCACCCCCCTGCTAGAGGAGATGGCAACCAAGTGCCTGACAACCTCCCGCTGCTGCACCAGCAGCCGATCCCAGGCACACAGGTGAGCTGACCTGTCAGTCCACCAGCACACCTTGGCAGGGCTTTGATCCAACCTGCTGTCCTTATAGAAATCAGTAAAACAGCTACAGGTGTGGCCAATAAAACCAGGAGCAATCATGCTCATCCTGCCACACAGGGCTGCAGAAACACCAGTTTACCACTCCACGCAACAAAATGTGTGGTAGAAAGTTTGAAAGTTGTGTAACAAGTCATACAGCTCATGACACAGTGACAAAGAGGTAAAAATGACAAGAACTGAATCAGAAAAGGCACTCAAACATCAGTGGGTAGATCGTTACCACGGCTGGTGCAGATGGAAATGAGGGTGCACTGCGGGATAATATCATCAATACTATTCTGTTCCCACAAAATAGTAATTTGTGGGAACAAAATATGTTTAACGTTCGCACGAATTAATATTTCGTGGGAACGAAATACTATTTCGTGCGCATGTTATAGTTACTTCGTGGCCACAATTTACCGGTATTTATTTTTCCACCATGTCATGAGACGGGCTCCGTACAAAACAAATGAAAAGGCAACATGTCTTGAAATCTTCTCCATTTCTTCTCAACTGCAAGGAGAGAGAAGCATGATCCCTTTGGCCTGATTAACAGACCAAAATGTAAATAGAACAAACTCAGACAGAACCGAGTCACTCAGCTGTGGTAAGAGATGATGAAAAACAATCACACAGATGTCACAAGTTGTTTGCAATGACCAAAAAAAAAAAAAAAAAAAAGCAATGACCTCATCTGCCCTGTGTAACCTGACCATACGCAGGACTTCTGACAAAACCATTGTGTGAAAACTGTTTAGGATGAAACAGGAAACCCTGAGAGAAAAAAGCAAAGCAAACATGATGTCTTTGCGCAGTCAGTGCCTTGTATTTAGAATAATCTCATAAAACTAAATAAAAACATGCAAATTTTTGTTGATATATAAAAAAAAAACCTTGCTTAACCTTTGCTTTGGCTCTCTGGCAATCTTAAATGGATGGTAAGTTTGTGAAAGCGCCCCATAGAGACATGCACAGAGAGACAGATAAGAAAAGAATAAATTAATGTGAAAGGCTCGCTGAGAGTAGCCGGCTGCAGGGCCAAATGGGATCTTCATAGGAGCCAGCATGCCTTTTAAATGGTCCTGGAGCTACAGGGTTAGGACAAGACTTTGCTCTTAAAGGGCTCATCCACACGACCATGCTTCTTTTCTGCTGCTCATCCGTAATTCATTACCTCCTACTCCGACCAAGACAGGAGGCTGAGAGCGAGAGAGGATAAGAAAGAGTTAGAGTGCACAAAAGTGTGTGCTTTGTCTACAAGGCAAGTTTGAACTCCCACAGAGTTGGGGATTCTTAAATATAAAAATTTCCTTCTCCTCCTCTCAGGGCCTGAGGATACACAAGAGTCAAACTGGGAGCATATGGGCTGCATAAACAGCATTACAAATCACACTGCTCTGCCCCCCGTCACAGCAGTCCCACAGACACTCCGGTTCACAAAAGTCAGTCTGTGTACAAATCAGCAGGCGAGACAGCAAGTTTAGAACACAGAGCTCCTGTATAAATGATCTGCCAGAGAGCTAGCCAGCCCTGCAGTCAATGCATATTGGATCTCTGCATCCAGCAGTTCCTATTTTAAACCCATACAGAGCCAGGAAGAGCTGCTACGTCGCAGCTTAGCAGAACACGACATCCAAACACAGAGGTGTATTTTTATATGCAGCCTCTTGATCCACACTTATTTCTCATTTATGGTTTTTATTTGTCACCAAATCCTCCAGTTTGAAAGTGGCACCACATGAACAAATGAACAGCCATATTGAGTATAGATGTTCCTCTGGATTCAAGGGAAATCTTTATCTGAAACCTGCTGGCAGCTCATTCCTATTGTAATTAAACACATTTTATTTGTCTTGTTAATTTGTCCATTGATTGGGAAGCTGTGGCCGCTGGCTGCTGGGCTGATGCACGTATCTAAGAGCACGTTTAACACTTCCAGTCATGTTCGCCTTTTATTGTTGATCAGGCTGGGCACAAACTGTTCCCATGAAGAACAATTACTCAGCATAGAGACAGAGCCAATTAGAGGCATGGTTTGATCAAACTGTCTGCGTCTGCCAGCCCAACATGTGCACCGTTTATTGGTTCAATCAATTCAAAACTCTTCTTTACCTGAAGTTCAAACTAGATACACAGATTATTACCACTTCAGCTTTCTGACATCACTTCATCCATCCATCCATCCATCCATCCATCCATCCATCCATCCATCCATCCATCCATTTTTTTCTACTTATTCATGGCCAGGTTGAAGAAGTAACAGATCTAAGAGGGAAACACGGACATCTTTCTCTCCAGTCACACTTTTCTCCTAGATAGCAGTTAGAGGGTATACAGCCATTTCAATAAGCACAGGGTCTGCTCTGAAGTCCCCTCCTGGTGGAACGTGTCCAGAAAACACCCAGAGGGAAGCAATCTAATCAGATACACTGTATGATGGAGATCAGCACTTACTTAAGTCAAGTTAAGATAGACTAGCCTTAAGTAGAGCCTCACCTTCAACCTGGAGGGAGCATTACACCTTTTCAAAATTACAAAAGGTCAAAATGATGGCCTCATATTTGGAAGAACTGACTTTCATCCTGGCCACTTCAAACTTGTTTGCATACTGCCAAGTCACATGACGGTCACGGCTTGAACATATCAACAACACCACTTGCTAAATCAGAAATAAACCCTCAAACCAGATACCCTCCCTTCTAAGACTACGCCTTGAGATCCCTCCATGAACCAGACATACGCTTGGTGAAAAGGCACAGCCCTGGAAACTGGGAATGTAGATTGTGCATAAACTGAACATTGACCTGAACATTCCATATTCCAGCTGAATGTCTTGGGATACTAGGTTGTACACCAGGTCCACAAATCCCCTATTGATTTCACAACCAAATCCCATGATGCTGTTCTCTGGACGTCTTCAAGATCTGGTTAACCGTTCAATTCAGACAAAAACAGTTTCTCCTGAATCAGAGTGACTTTGATCAATATTAATAAAATAAAGGGTCACTCACTGATGTTCATTTCTTGAAAAGAAAAAATGCAAATCAGGTCTTGGATGCTAACTAGCTAAACAGCACTAGATTGAGGAGCTCTGTTATCCCACAGAACGTAAACATAACATCCCCTGTGATGTTCCAGTGTTTTCATTGGATGGTCTGAGTTTGGGGCACTGGGCTTCACATGTTTCCATTGAGAGCGTGCTGCGCATGCGCACTGTGATTTCAGATGCTCGTCTTTTAAACAGGCTGTGAGGGGGTCGCCCTGTCGCCAAACTTTCAAAAGGATTTAACCTCCTCAGCTTGTCAGTATTAAGGCAAAGACTTTGAGATATTAATACACAAATATTTATAACAGAATCTTCTTGGTAACAGAATGGGTTTTTATGCTCTATTAGTCTAAAACAAACGATTCTTTTCCACTGATTATAGAGCTGCACAGCAACATCTGTTAGTAGTAGTTTAAATTTAAACTCTATAAGAATGAAAAACATGTCATGATATTGGAAGTAGTGCTCGCTGCAGAACCAGAAGGCGGAGCTGCACCAGGTTCAGCCCCGCCCATTCAACCAGTCAGCCCCGCTGACTTGTTTTTTAATTAACTTTATTGCAACCAGGGTCAACCCTCCTCCGCTGTTTTTAAAAAAAATAAACTTTATTGCAAAAGAGTGAATTTACAAGAAAATAACTGAATATCTGCCTGTTTCTCCTTCTGTTTCCCCTTGTTTTCAGGATAAAACATCTCCTCAAAACTGATTAAATATCTCGGGGTTTCAGTCATGTTTTTGTAACAGTATTAGTTTGTGAATGAGAAATGTTTTCTGTCATACGGACTACAACGAGAGACAGTGAGCCTAACAGAGAAAGCCGAACTAGCCCACTTTGCTTTGTAGCGTTAGCCGCCATTAGCGGCTGTTAGCTGCTATCAGCTAGTAGCTGATCCTGATCCTGATCTGTTCCTGCCTCCATCACCTGCATTTGGGTCGTTCCACAAACCTGACAGATGTTCTTTTATCTTCATCTTCATCATCAGTCAGTAGGAATCACTAGGTTTGAAAGTAGTTGATACAAATTGGTTGATTTTGAGATTTTATAATCAGAAAATACATTTTTATCATCAAACTACAGCAACAACGTAACAGAAAAGTTTGCATTGTTGTCATTTTAACTTTTCGTTTATTAATGTGTTTTTTCTAAGAGTTTCTTGGCTGCATGACCACACATGACATCTCACTACATGCACGGTGAAGCGAGGAACAGGGGATTTGACAGAAAGTAAAAAAACAAAGAAACTGGAGACGTTTAGATTCTACCAGACTTGTGGGAACTGAATAGATTCTCTCTGGTTGCACTGGAGTCATTGCAAAGCTCTCTGCTCTGTCCATCTGTGCCAGCCCTTTAGACCCAAAGTCCACGCTGCCTTAGCCATGTTCTCCCTCTGTGGTCAGACGGGATGCCAGAGGAGGACTACAACTCTGCTTAGAGCTTCCACATGAGACTTAGTCTCTCATCTGCACATTTCTGTGCCAGTGATGGAGGAAAACAACAACACCTGCTGTAATGTTACTTCCTCTGTTCAGGCCATTACCTGAATTATCTCTCATTTAATACATTTGATGCAAAGGATGTGAAACATCATGAAACAACATGGGAAGCTCGGCTGCCTTCAGTTCATGTTTTTATCTCACACTTCTCAAATTCTTTCAAATTGTTTCTCAGTTTAGTTTCACAAATCAAAAGTACATAAAATGTTAGACCAATGTGGGTCTGGTTGGCAGTCAAATCATAGATAAAATCAGGATAAACTGCAAAGAAATCAAGACAAAAGATACTTTTCTGGCATGACTACATTTGTTTTTACAGTCACGTCATATGACCCACGTAACTTGGGGAAATGGATAACTTACTTTACTATGTTCATTATGTCTCTTTGTCTCTCTGCTTCAGGGACCAGCTGGAGGAGATGGGCGTGGCCAACCCCGACTTATCAGATCTGCGGAGTTGGCCACACCCATCGGGAAGAACAGCTGATAATGACTCGTCACACCTACACCGGTGACACTTCTGATGACGCGAGTCGAAACATGTCAAGGAGGTAAACAAAAACGTACTTACTGACCATACATGTCTGAAAAACATGAATAACTTGTTGTAAAAGTGTCGTAAAGTCCAAATCAGTGTGATTATAACGGAAACTCCACATATTGTTGTATGTTTTAGTAAATAAAGTTTGAATAAAGTCAGTTAGTCCTTTCAGCACAGGATCTGCTCCTGTTACAGCTGGCCATTAGTCTCACTGGGTCTTCCATGGTAGCTTATCAGCATTGTAGTGATGCTGAAAAGGCCATAAACCCAAGGTTCTGCACTAGCTGTTCACAGCTATTGAGGATTGTTAGTGAGATCATGTCAGAGTAATTGCCAGTCTGCCAATCGGTGTGGCAGGATGTGGCTCTGCACTCTCATTGACTCCAATTTAAAAGTCCTGGTTTGCTCTCCATTCTTTAAAGTGCTCCAGTTAGTGCTGCAGGTTCTTCTGCAAACGATGCCAAACCAGCAAAATCACCAGCAGAGTTCAGAAACGCCCTCCTGTCCTCCTAGCCAGGTTCAGTTTTCACAGTGATGGTTTGGAATGAAGCTAACAGAAATGAAGACCAGGACACTAGATCACATGACCAACAATGGTGATGTTTGGGAATATGGTGCCAACAACTGACTGATCTTAATATTCAGTCAGAGCAAACAGACCTGGTGTGAAAATCTACACAGTCCACTGAAAACATAAGAAAATAAAGTGACTTTACTGGAATCAGCAACACATGGAGGAAGATTTAAGGTGGACTTTAATGTGAGTGATAATAACCTGATGGATATGAAAAAACTGGAGCAAGTGTTTGTCCTCTCCCTTTGTTAAAAGTGAAGTCACAACTTCTCCTTTACTCAGATATAACACCTGTCCTCGAGATGAATCGATCAATTCTGATAAACACGAGAAAAGCTACAGCATTAAGTCAACTCACAACAGAGAAATATGAACTACAAGATTAAACAGAAATCAGCAACGTGAACTGAGGTGAGTTTTTAATCTTTAATCAGGATAAAATCCCTTTTTTAACAACTGAATTTTGAATAAGTCAAACCTGATGCTGCTGCTTGGTTTGACTTTAGGTCAAAACCTTGGTTTGACTCCAGCCTTTCATTAAAATCAGAACCAGACCTTCTATCAAACTGCTTTTAAATCTCTCTGTGAAGCCAGAGCTCATTCCTGTCTCACTGGTTTAAACCCACAGCCTATGTCCATCCCTTTATGACCAGAGTGGACCCATCTTCTGATAGGATGATGCTCCATGTCACAAAGCTGGACTCCAGTGACCTCCACAGTCACCAGATCTCAGTCCAGTCCAGAACCTTTGGGATGTGGTGGAACATCAGATTCACATCTGTGCACAGCTGTGATGGTGTCATGTAACTAAGACTGATAACTGAGGTGGTTTGAGCTAACAGCTGAGTGTCCAATCTGCTAACAGCTTTCTCCCAACAAGTTAAACAACTCAGTCTTTAAAACAGCAGAACGTTTTCTGCATTAAGGCGATACGAGGTTCTTAATATATTATAATTTGTCTAAAAGGGAACATATGAATTTACAATCACAAAAAATAAACCCTCTATTCTTTCATTTAGAAAATGAACTTGTAATTTTAGTATACATTGGCATTTTTTAGACTTGTGTTTGGAATGAGTTGAACTTCCTGATCTAAAGCTTATTTTACACTCATGAATAAAATATATGAGAGCTGCCGGTCAATAAAACAGAGCATCCTCTGAACTTCTGCTCTTTTCTTCTTCATGCATTAATAAGATGTTATGAAAATGTCTTAATATGAGCTATTCTAAAACCAGCTCAGTTAGTTTGACCAGTCCAAAGCTAATTATCATTTTATAATTAAGACATCACATGGATGTTAATGTATTAGATATTCAATGTTGTGATCTTATCTGGAGGACAAGAGGTCAGATGTGGTGTCTGTTGTCACAAACCAGACTCTGCTCTAGCCATGTCATCCCCTCTTATCCAAGTGGCCGGAGACTGGGAGCTGCATGGTGTGTGTTGCCAGAGTGTTTGAGTGTGTGAATGCCTTCCACTTTCTCTGGCCTACACAGCAGGGCTGGCTTGGCACAGCTGCCCTTCAGCAGGGAGAAGGCTGGATGAGTGGGTGGCTTTGGAAGAGCAGAGCAGCATCTGAATAAGAAGCTGAAGGTCTGCATGTGGTCCTATACGTGTGTGTGTGTGTGTGTGTGTGTGTGTGTGTGCGCGCGCGCGTGTGTGTGTGTGTGTGTGTGTGTGTGAGAGAAAGAGACAGAGAGAAAATCAGTTTGAAGTATGATCAGACCCAATGGGCAGCATTCCATTTATTCCATCTCTCCATAAACATAAATTCACACAAAAAGAAAAAAGATGTGCAGGAATGAGTCACTTGAAGTTTAGTGAATGAGAGACCTGGTCCAGTTTCTAATCCATAGTGTTCCTGATGAAACAGTCCTGTAAAGTCCAGCCCACCCCCAGCTTACTGTTAAACTGAGCCTTTGTTAGAATGGAATATAAATTCAAGACTGAGTTCATTAGTTATTAGTTCACAGCGGGAGAGATCACTGGCTGCCCTCTCCCCTCTATGGAAGATCTCTACAGCTCCCGCTGTCTTAGGAAGGCACACAGTATTCTCAGGGACCATCTCATCCCGGACACTCGCTCTTTGAACTGCTGCCCTCGGGCAGACGCTTCAGAACAATTAAAGCGAGAACAAGCAGGTTGAAGAACTGTTTTTATGCCAGAGCGGTAATTGCACTCAATGCTGAGAAAACCTGATCATGGGAATTTGTGCAATAACTGCAGTGTGGGATGTTTTTAATTTTGATTTTAAAATTTTTATTCTGATTCTTAACCCTCAGCAACTGCTGTTTTAGTATTTTATCGTATTTTAGTATTTATTTTTTATGTTCAGGCACCTTAAGGACTGCACTTTCAATTTCGTTGTACTAGTACAATGACAATAAAGGTGATTCTGATTCTGATTCTGATTCATTATGTGTTGAATCTGGAAATAACCTACATGGCTGTTTTCATTTCCACTATCAAAACTTCCTGCAGATTTCTGTGGGGTGGAACAGGGACAATTCGCTGGCCCGGTTCTCTCAGCCGTTGGGTCTCCATACAGTATTGGCCCTGTAGGGACTTTAAGACGTCAGCATATCATGACCATTTTGGAACAGAGTGACGTCTCTGATCAGTGCCAAACGGCGCCACAGCCAGGTACACCAAAGTAGAGAACAAAAAGAGATCGGAAATAGAAGAAGGAAGGGTTGCTGTATTTTGTCTGTTATGTTGTTATACGGGAGCGATGACTGAAACAATGAATAGACTTGATGATGAAGGTTAACCACAAGCCCTGCCAAGTGAGCCTACAGGGCCTCAGCTCAGGTACTCTGGTGGTCCCTTTGGGGACAGCCTGGTGAAGTGGAAACACACAGATGCCACAAAAGTCTGGTAAAATTACCCCTGAATTTGACTATTTATCCACAACAAATTCCAGCAGTGGATCTCATCATTTCCACAGAATCAGCTAAAAAAAACACAAGATAGGGAAACCAGAAGAATAGAACTGTCAAGGTAACAGCAGGCCTTTGTAATGCTAGGAGTCCTCTATCTAACCTGTCCCCACAAGAAAGAAAAGTAGTTTCCTTCCACAACGGAGACCTGAACCTGCAGACAAGGGCCGCAAGGGGTCTGCGAGGGGATTGGGGAGGATGGGGGCCCGTCACCACTTGCCTGCAGGAGCTCCACTTCCTGGAGCAATGTGAGAGATGAAGTGGGGATTTGCGGTGGATTCTATTAAAATATTAACAGCTTGGAATGGGGAGGCACGTAATTGGTCTGCGAGGGGGTGGGGGGTTGTGCGTGCATTGTAGCTCCCTGTAGTAGCTCCACTTCCTGAAGCTGTCACAGGAGGCACGCGGTGGATTTGATGAAATATTGACAGCTTTGGGGAAACAGTAATAGGAGGCTATTGAATACCTACGATCTACTGAAACTGGTCAATGACACTGGCTCTTTTTATTATAGACTCTATGCAGGAGAAGCCACCCCACAGACTTCTAAAAATACACAAGGACAGAACACCACTCAGACCCATAAGCAGCACTAACTCCGTCACCTACAATATTTCCAAACACCTCTCCACATCCTGGCCCCTTTGGTTGAAAAACCCAACATCACATTCAAAACTCTGTGGATTTTTTGTGGAATGTACAAGATCTCCATCTGCCTCCAGGTGAAACCATCGTTTACTTTGATGTCACATCACTCTTCACATGTATTCCTGCAGCTGAAGCAGTGGAAGCTGTTAGGAAACGGCTGAAACAAGATGACTCACTAAACGACAAAACAAACCTGACTCCAGACCAGATCTGATCCCTCCTGGACCTTTGCCTCTCCACCACCTACTTCAAACACAACCACAAGTCCTACAGGCAGAAACATGGATGTGCCATGGGCTCTCCAGTCTCACCCACTGTGGCTAACCTCTACATGGAGGAAGTGGAAACAGAGCTCTGAACTCCTCCAATGGAGCAGCACCGAGCCACTGGTTCAGATATGTGGACGACACATGGGTCAAGATCCTGACTCCTGAAGTAGAAGCTTCACCAAACACATCAACGCTGTGGATCAAAACATCAGGTCCACCAGGAGGACGCACACAACAACAAACTGCCCTTCTTGGACGGCGCTGTACAAATTCAACAGGATGGAAGTCTCAGCACTGAGGTTTACAGGAAACCTCCTCACACAGACTAGTACCTGCATTTTGACTCCCATCACCCACTGGGGCACACACTATCAGTTATCAGGACTTTACACCACCGAGCTGAGAACATTCCACCAGAACTGAAGAGAAACAAAAGGAACAGAAACACGTCAAAGAAGCTCTCCAGACCTGCAGTTACCCAAACTGGGCCTTCACTAAATCAAGAAAGAAATCTGGAAAAGACTCCACAGCAGCTACAAAAGACGAGGACAACAAGCGCTAAAGCTCCGTCATCCCATACGTAGCAGGAGTCTCAGAGACACTGAGAAGAGTTTTCTCCAAACACAGCATCCCAGTAAAGTTCCAAGCCAACAACACCCTCAGACAGGAACTGGTCCATCCTGAGGACAAGACTCCCAGACAGAAGACCAGTGGTGTTGTTTCTGAGGACTGTTCAGAGCTTTACACTGGAGACACTAAACAACAACTACACAAGAACATGTCTCAACACAGGAGAGACACATCATCAGGCCAGGACTCAGCAGTCCACCTCCACCTCAGAGACAAGGGACACACCTTTGAAATGACAACGTCCACATTTTGGACAGAGAAGACCGATGGTCTGAGAGAGGAGTTAAAGAAGACATCTATGTCAAACGTGAAAACCAACTTTAAACAGAGGAGGACTCAGATTTCATCTTTCCAGCTCCTACAATGCAGCTCTGAATCTGATCCCCAGACAGTTTCAGTCTAATTCACACCTTCCTGCATCTGATCAAAACAACTCACGAGGGAACCAGTTCAACACAACAGACATCAACAACTTCTCAGGGGGAAGGGAGGAGGTTGATTTTCATGTAGTATCAGCTTGTTAAGCAACAACAGAGCTACAGTTAATCAGCCTGACTCCCAAGTCCAGTTAGAACGGACAGAGTTCCTCAGATGAGAAGAGACACATCTTCAAAGAACCAAAGAAGTCCAGTCGACTCCGTTTAAACTCACTAGGAATAATAATGTAGTGTTTTATGAGATACACATCAGTTAATACTAACTCCAGCAGACCTGGCTTTGTCTCCTCTTGATGTTACACACACACACACACACACACACACACACACACACACACACACACACACACACACACACACAGTTCCTCACTATCAGCTGAACACAGAAACCCGTCTGACTTTAACACTGACCTGCTGCTGACACCAACATCTAACAAACTTAATGTTGTTTTATTGATCTCATTTTTATCAAAGCTCCAGACCAGGATGCAGTTTTCAACCACTTTTAGAAACGACGACTCACCAGTGCAACAGATTTCTTTCTTTTTTCTCTCAATCCTTAGTCATTAGGCGATGGATATTAAAAACCACCATGAGGTGCAATGTTAGAAATAGAGAACGTGTTACTTTAGCTGTAGTTAAAACATGGTGGGTGCCTGTCAACGGTCCTGTTTAACGCCAGTAAGCAGCTCGATGTCTGTCTGGTTTTACTCCAGCTTGTCAGTCACTTGAATTAACGCAGCAAACACACTTCAATAATGACACAGAGCTGAGTCTCTAAAGACGATAAGATGCAGAATCAGCAGGTAATCTTGTCTTTAACAAGGCAAAGATCCATTTATCCCAACATGAAACGCTCAATGTGGTGAAAACACTCTGAATACATTTACTGTGTATTCTGTGTTTTTGGTCTCTGGGGCTCAACATTACAGGGAAAGTTAGTTTGCTGACTTGATAAACTTTAAACATGATACAGTTTTAAAAGCTCAACCTGTTTCTGAGCCACCCGGGAACAGCAGCCGTAATGAACTGTAGGATTTCAAAGGAAGGAATCTGATTGGTGAAGAGCCTGAAACAACAAGGCCTGCCATTCAACCTGCCATTCACTACGTTTGATTCACTGTTTCTAAAAGCAGCGTTATAAAACCTGGGGTTTATTCTACACCTTCCGTAAGAACACTAGTTGAGTTTTGCTAGTTTTATTCAAAGGGTGACCTTTGACACTATCACTCTTTTAGTGTCTGAACGGGAATATTTCTCTAGGTTCTTTAACTACAGGGAGTTAGTAGGACCTTATATATATTGACGAATAGAAGCTTGAGTCATAGAATTAGACTTCCTAATTTTATTAAGAAAGACGTACGACAGATATCACAGATAAGAAAGAGGTAGTTAGCAGGTGGTCAGCATTAAGTCATTCACGATGGTAAGGTGTTCTGAATTGAATCTTAAAATAAGTTTAGTAATCTGAGTCTCATGATGGTTTAGGAGACTAAGGATTTACTTAATTTAGATTAAGAATTCTGATGGAGGGGTACTAGTTACGGATGGATCAGTAACTAGTTTGAGTGAGCTAATGTTGTTAGCTTTTATCAAGAGGCCTTTAAGCTTTACCAGAATTGTGGGACTTAGCTGCGTTCGATGGATCATCACCGCTGGAGTCGGATGAGACAGCGCGGAGGTGGTGTTCCCTCCTCGGTCAGGATCAGACGGCTGCGGGGGTCTCCGACCGCCAGAGGCCACGGTGTTGTCCGGGGATACTAAGCTTAGTGGACCCATCTCTGGCAGGGAGCGTCGAGGGCTGGCATTCCCATAACGGAGCGTCAGACTGAAGGTGTCTGACCTCAGAGGGAAGCTGGTTTCATCGGCTCAGACGGGCTGATGGAACCGTCTCAGGGTGAGCCGGCAACTAGCGTCAGCTGTGTAGAGGTTGACAGCTGAGAGTCAGGTCTGGTTCGTGTCAGGACCAGAACAGCTCTCTCTAGCTTCCGGGGTCGGAAGTGCTAAAGAGGAGTCTAAATGAAATGTGGGCCAATCAATGGGGGAGTTATTAATTCACGTGACTCAAACCACTAACTCTTATTGGTTATTTGGGTGAAGTAATGAGTGACATAGTTGTCTTAACCTTTAGCAGTATGTATGTGAAATAATACTGATGTATGGATCAGACATTCATTAATACTGGGAGAAAATGCATTAATCACATTAAGACATTTTAAACTGTTTGATTAAGAGTAATGACGTTTAGAAGGAGACGTCTGGCAGTCTTTGAGTTATTATTAACTAAAGGGTGTCCAGTGGAGTCTTCTGGAAAACGTCCTTGATCTGGGAATGTTAATCCAGGTTAAATAACAACAGAGTCATTTTATTCCAAGTTATTAGGAAAAAGATGGTTATTATTTGTGATGATCCTAGAGGTCAAAGTTCAGAGATAGTAACGCCTTTGGCGGCGTTACAATGAACATGTTACTCTCAGAAACATGTCCGTGCACGTCGTCAAAGAGACAATTCCAAATGTGTTTTAATGAACTGGCACCAAGCCCCCTGTGACTGTGTGGAGAAGAGCTGCACCACAGCAGCCTCTGGTGGAGACTGTAAGTTGTCGTATCGTAAAACTACTTTTGCTCGAACTACACTCTCAGTGAAAGGAGCTGGGCTACGGAACACCCTCCCTATCGACCTGAAGTCTCTCACCATTTAACGTTTTTAAAAAGCAAACTACATCCTGGTTGTCCCAGCAGCAGCGCTGCATGTTTAATTGTTGAATGCTCCTTCCCACTGCTGTGATCACTTTGAGTCTGTCAAACTGAGTGTCAACATTGTGAACACTATATTGTGAATTTCTTAATCTAATGTTTTAAACTTCGTCTTTATTTCGTCTGTGTTTTTAAAATCCCGTCTAAGGACAAATGCTGCAAATTAGCTCAGGCTAAAAGCATCGTGCTACAAACATGGGGCTGCGGTCTTTACAGTTTGTTTATGTTCTTGTATCTGTCCCTATTAAATAAACAAATAAAATAAAATAAATACATAATTTCTGAGCTTTTCTGAGTTCTACTCATGATCCTCTTTACTTGCACTTGTTCTACAGTTTTATTTTGAAATAGTTTCCTTTGAACAAGTCAATATTGTTTTCATTGAACATTTCATT
Source organism: Callopanchax toddi (assembly GCA_006937965.1). Lineage (NCBI taxonomy): Eukaryota > Metazoa > Chordata > Actinopteri > Cyprinodontiformes > Nothobranchiidae > Callopanchax > Callopanchax toddi. The sequence continues at coordinate 411,662 of SSNR01000260.1, read as the reverse complement.
CAAATTTCACCCAAAAACAGAGACATTTTAAACTTGACTTTTTGCCTTGTTTCTTTCCATTTAAGTTTAGTGATGTTCAATGTGGACCAATATCCTCTACCTAGGGATGGAGACCACATTTGGTACTTTTTAAGGCACTGACCAAATTCCGTGGTACCGATTCACGTGATCAGAAACGGTGCCTTGTTTCGGTACCTGTCTGTCATTAATGAGAACTTGTGAGAAGCGATTCAGCCTGATAAGCTGTCGCTGATGCTGTGCACATGTCACCAGTGCTGGGCGTGTTGTGTGTGTGTCGGACGTGCTGCAATTGTGTGTGCGGTGCCGTTCTGCATGCATGCGTGTCGGAGGAGCTGCGTCTCAACCGACGCCGCAGCCGTGTGTCTGCGTTGGTGCACTTGTCTGAGGAGCTGCATGTATTACCGGTGTGTTTTGAATTTTTGCATTAATTAGAAAACAGTAAGCAGTGGTTAAAGGTTTTCATGTTGACACATTTTGTACAACACTACAATGATAAAATACAAACAGTTGTATCTTATTTATTGTGATATTTGTTACATATTGTTATATATTGAGAAATCAATATATTTAATTTAAAAAAATGATTCAATTAATTATTAAACACTCAAAAGTATCGAAAATTGTTACCCTTAAGTACCGGTATTGATTTGTAGGCACCAGGAATTGGCAACATATCGATTCAAATGTGAAAGGTTCCCTTTCCTACCAAGCTGTTGAAATGCCAGTTAAAGGGTTAAAATGCAAACAAAGAAACACCTTTGGACCATGGTAGTCTTCTCTAGAGTCACTCCTCCTCCTCTAGAGGAATCACTTTCATATTCTTACTTTCACTAGATTTTAGAAGAAACAGCAGAGACGGGTTCTTTACTACAGCTCTGATTTCCTGCAGGGTGGAGAAACCACCATCAATCCTCTCAAAACTCTGGTTTCTGTTACTTGTGATGTGAAGCACTTTTTATTTAAATCTTCTATCAACATTGAGTTGTTTTAATTGTTCTGAACATAACATTGCAAAATAGCAGCATCAGTATGTTCCACTTCTAATGGATGGATGCATAATGTTCTGTATTTCACTAACTCATCTGTTAGTGAATTACTATTTTATAATATCACAACAATCCTAACCTGAACCCAAAATGAAAGCAAACAGAATGAACCCTGTAATGATATTATTGCCACTGCTTTAACTGAAGGTCACACTCTGCTCCATAATAAAAGAGCTGTGGAATACGTTTAGAGGAACACGCTGCAGTGCAGTAAAATAAAGCTCCAGCATTGCTGATGGATTTGTTACATGCAGCAGGTCAACCTTGAAACAAGTTAATTAGAGCTCTAAATATATATAGCCTGGCTCTAATTACATGCTGCACATGGATTCTACTAACAACTCCACTAACCTAATCCGAAGTCTTTACGACTGTGAAGGCAACAAAAGCTAAAGAAATAACTCAGAAATCCCACGGTGAACCTGCCCAGAACGTGCACCCAAACAGCACAAACACAACGCACCCGGATCTCATGGCGGACCTCACCTCCCACGCACAACGCTTTGGCAACAGCCTCTCTCCCAGGAGGGAGAACCAGCGCAAGGAAAGAAGTAGCAAGAGACACCAGAAGATGTTAGTCGATCAGATTAAAACACTAAACATGCCAGGATCTACAACACACTCCATCCTCCTTTTATCTGCCAGTAACTCCTACTTTCTATTAAAGCAGCTTTATTGTTCTCAGAGATCAAGATTGTTTCCATTACTTTACCTCTGGAGGTACCAATGTCACTGTGACAAAGCTCAGTTCACACCTCTTAGGCCTGGATCACAGGATTTTCAATTTGTCAGTCAATTTCAAAGCATGAGAGACCCCACATGGCGATAAAAATCACAGATGTTAACCGTTCTGGTCCTACAGTTTGTGGTGTGGCCACACGACAAAAACAACACACCACACGTAATCACCAACATTCCCAGGTCAGATGTTAAATCTCACAGAACGTCTCCAGATCAACACGACTTCAGAGTAAACCAGTGGTTCCAAAACTGGGGGGTGCACCCCCCCTAGGGGGTGTAATTGCAGGGGGGGGGGGGGGGGGGGGCGTAGGATTATTTTTAAAATTTATAATTATTTTTATTTATTTATTTTTTATGCTAGGCAGGGTGTGAGTTATCTGGGGGATGGGGGGGATTTACCCTGCCTCTGCTTTTGCTGTCCCCCCTCTGGTCATTCATCTCTCATCCCTGGGGGGACAGACTTCACGCACGGGAAAAATTGTGTAAAATTAAGGGGGGCCCAGAAGAAAAAGTTTGGGAACCACTGGAGTAAACAAACATGAGAGCTTTTATTTTTATTATAAACAACAATGTACTGGTGACAGTTAGAACGAAGAACACAAACAGCTGATCTGATGTGGGATTCTCCTCACTCTGTGCAGCTTGTCTGTCACCTCGCTCTCTGATTGGCTACACATCACATTCCACAGGCTTTACACTCATCTGTCCTCAGGGAACACCATCAAGCTAAGACAATCCAACATCAGTGGACAACCGCTGTGATCCACAGTCCCCCAGAGTGACATCATGTTCTATGGTTGACAATATACTAGGGGCTGCACGAACCAGTCGACTTGTCGACTAGTTGACTTTTCTGCTCTGTAATGACGTTTTATACCTTACGTCGACTAGTCACTGATCAGTGAAATTGGTTGACAAAATGGATTCCTCAGATGTAAATGAGTCGTGGGTATTCGTCAGTGCAACAAGATGAGACAAAAACGCTATGTGTGAAGTTGTGAGACGGTATTTAGGTGAACTAATTTTACTGTCAATCCCATGAACTTTTATTGTGAAGGGGTTGATCCTTTGATCAGTTCCGGGGTGATCAGTCTATCGTCTCTCTGGCGGTGTGCTTTACGCAAAGAATTCTTCTTGACAGCTTGTGACAACCCTGCCGATCGATTGTCCTTATCAACGGTGAGTTGTTTGTTTGTTTCTTTCTTTTGTTTTACTAAAAATGCGGCGCTATATTCAGCCCATTCAAACCTCCGATGAGCTAACGGCTAAGCTAACCAGCTTTGAGTGATTTTATTTATTTAATAGTGAATGTCTTTGTTATAATTATGGCTGAACAATAAACCACAAACTGACTCAAACTAGAATAAAACTGTTTTGCATATAGACATGACTAAAATGTGACTAAAACTAATCAGCATTTTAGTCCAAAAGACTTGAGACTAAAACCAAAGTGCTGCCTAAAACATCACTACTCTCTATACGTTTAAGAATGTTTTCTGAGCTGTTTGTTGTCCGCATTAGAAATAAGGTTTTGCTATAAAACCTGTCAAGTTTTATAAAGCCGTCCTGTCTACTGCGTCTGTATGACGTCATCAGCGATTAATCAAAGTCGACTCGACTTTCATTACTTGGTAGTCGACTCTAAAATATAAATAGCACAACCCCTATAATATACTCATACACATACAGAATGAAATACTGTATTGACCTGAATATAAGACAAGGATTTTTTGACTGAAAATAATATGAACACACCAGCAGAGGGCGCCAGCGTTTTGTAAACCCGAGGCCGACCGGAGCAGACTGGATTAAAAGTGGTGAGTTAACAGACAGCGGATGCAGAGTTTCAACACTAATTTTATGATGGTGGTCAGTCCAGTTGAGGATTCAAACTAGACAGCCAGGAAATATGGAGTTAGAGTGAAATGTCTGAAGATGGAGCGTCATGGTGACGACGTTCTGTGGGAGGAGACGGGACGACTGTGTGAGCTCAGCTGATCAGAGGACTGTGAGTTAAAGCCTCATGCAGACTTTTGATCTGACATGTCATGAGCAAAGTTCTGACAGTTTGCATCACTAGGGTGTTTGAGGTATTATTGAAATAATTTTCTCAAAATTTCAACATAAATAGTTTCTTTAAAAAGTGAAAATTAGTTTTTCTTCTGAAGATTCATCTTGGAAGGGGGGTCATCTTATATTCGTGCCAACATGGTAATGACTATTCATTTTAACTAATCATCACTGACTTGAAATGCTAGAGTTCAAAATGAGCTAAAGCTAAAAGGGAAGAATAGTTTTTCATATTATTGTTGTTGTTTAAAACCGGATTAGTGGGAAGGAGGAGTTGACTGTGTGAAAAAAGATAAGCCCAGATTGTGTGATGAAGACAGACAGGTCCATTGTTAGACTAGCAGCTGCAGAATGATAAGACTGACACAAAGTCAGACCTGTCTTTACAAACTACAGGGTGGGAATCTGTGAGCGAGAGGGTTCTCATAGAGATGAAAAGGGGCCTTTTGAGATCAGAGGAAGAGAGAGAAACGTATGACATCATAAATGGCTTAAAGAATAACTCCAGTAGACCGGAATATTATTTATACGGTTACAGTGGAGAGTGTTATTGGTGGCATTGTGAAACCCTAACAAATACTTGTCTTTGTCAAATACGTGTCTTTTCAAAATGGAGTCTTTCCAATTAAAATGTAAAAATCATTTATAAAACAGAAGATAAACAAAGTTTTACAGAACAATATCAGTTCTCTCCCACTTCTCAAAGTATTTGAACAACTATTCATAAAACATTTTGACAGTTATGTTGAGAAACATGAGTTGCTGCTGACAGACAGTCATAATAGATTCCAGAATAATAGATCATCAGCCTTGGCATTGATGGACTTGGTAGAAAAAACAAAGAGTCTAACAGGAGAATTAAAAATAGGTTTTAAAAATCAGCCAGTTTAAATATAAACAATTCAGAATACCTATAAGAATGAAGAAGAGCAGTTAAAACCAAGACTAATGGAAATGTTTCTCTCTTTTACCTTTTGTCTTTGTTCTTTCTTATTCATATTAAATTGTGTTCATTGGGTCAAACATTAGATATTGATGAGTTTCTTAGTTTGACTTTGCTTCCTTTGCCTGAAAGAATCTGTGTTTTGGGAATGTTCTGACTTTTCCTCAGGAAAGGAACAGTGTTGTTGTACAAATGATTATGTTTAAAGCTAGAGGAGTATAAAGGTAGGGGATAGGGAGGCTCCTTTTCCAACATATCAAAATGGAATTGTGTTATGAACATATGTTGAAGGATTGTCTGCTGGGTGGGGGTTGTGGCTGATGGTTTTTAACAGACCACAGACCAGTAAAGGCTGAGTCCCACAGGAAATGTCAGCACCACATCGCAGAGGGCCGCAGAGCGCCGCGCGGCAGAGCACCACATCTTCTTCTGGTCTCACAGGACACATTCCTGAAGCAAAGCACCGGTGAATTCTGCTTGTCCAATCGTGCAATAGTCACAATGTCTCACAGGAACAGAGAACAAGGAGTATGAAGTGCATCTTTTGGTCTGTATGTGGTCAGAACTACAGTTTGTGGGATTATCTTTGAATTCTTCAACAACGGGTCAGTGAGCTTTTAATTGGGATTGTCTGCTTCTAAAAGCTCAATTATATAAATCTTCCACAATAAAACGCTCCTCGTCCATCCATGTATTAGTGGTTGTTTTGGTTTGTTGTACTAGTATCAGTTCAGCGTATTGTCATCTTCTTCATAAAGTACTCTACAATGTCGTGACACACGGTGCTGAAATAAAACTGTTGCATATCTTCAGCACAGTAGCATGGACCGGTGCTTCTGGGATGCGCTGTGGTGCCACTCTCACTGACTATGATGTTTCTATTTGAAATCACGGCTCGGGTGTGATGTGGCGCAGTGCGTCCGGCCCCACCCAGCCTGAAGGGTCAGACTGCTGGTTTTCCTGGGAGATGAGAAGCTCTCTGAATCTTGAGCCAGTTCCAGTGATCCATTTTTGGTCTCATTTTTGTAATACATTTTGTTAAAACGTTGAGATGGTCTCACTCCATTTACTTCTCATCACGTCAAAGACCTGACAATACCCAAAAGTGAAATCTGTTTCTGTGTGATCTCTCCAGCTTTGCATGTTCTCTCCTCTGGCTGTTCACGGAAAAAATGCAAAAATTGCAGAATTATGCATCAAAATGTAAAAAACCCAAACACGATCAGCCCCTCAGTTTCAGGTTCATCTCTTCATGATCTTTCTGCCTTTTATCTCAGTGGTTGCTCTCCTACAGTCTGTCTGTTACAAAGTCTGCATTAGCAGTGTTTGCAGACCCAGTGACCATTGGTCCTGTATTTAATGCAGGTGAATTTGTGACACTTTATGCAGGTAAATCTGCTGCGAGTTCTGTTGCAGCTCTCTTGTACCTGGTGCTGAGTTTTCTGCACAGGTCCTGGTGTAGCTGCAGCAGCTGCTGTTCCTCTTTTTCTCACTGCGTGACTTGGCAATGAAGTTGTTTGGGTAGAAGAATCAGACACAATCTTCTTTTGCCTTTCCACCCTGTGCACACCCTGTACAAAATGTCAGCATCTAGCACTCTTCACAGGAAAGCTGTTCCCTGGTGAAAACCCAACACACAGGCACAGAGTCTCAGGGCTAACAAAAAGCCCAACCTGGCCTCCACCTCTCACCCAGAGCAACTCCAGCAAATAAGGGAGTCCAGTCCCCCTCAAGGAGCTGGGATGCTGTGTGTCGAGGTGAGTCTGACTATATCCAGCCTCTTCCACAAGCTCCTTCCCCACCAGAAAGGTGACCAGCTGTGGACCCACCACCTGCAGGAGGAGCATGAAGGGTCTGGGGTGATGTGGATCAGCAGACCAAGGTCAGAGGTCTGGTGGTCCAATCCCCAGTTATACATGAACAAAAGACCATGTTGTTTATCTAATACTTACTTTATTCTAAGCTGATTAACAATCAGAGGAGCATCTGTACTGGCCTCTTCTGTTTGACAATGGAAGCAGCATTGAGCACCCCCCCCCCACACACACACACACACACACACACACACACACACAGAGTCAAGCTCCTGAAGCAAGCAAACTGTACAATCATTTTCACAAGTTCTTCTGTGTCTGAAGTAGGGCTGGGCGATCAGACGAATGTATCGACCATCGGCGATGGGCTCAGCCAATCACCTCCTGTTTTTCAAGAACGATTTATTCGTCCCACTATAAATTCATTTCTTAATTATTAACAACGTTTGGTTGAAGTCAAAGGACGCAGCCCACGTAAAAATAATAAATAATGCTCTTTTTAAACTCCTCCCAGCTGCAAGCAGCAGCTCCTTTTCCCTCCTCCTCCCCCGAGAGCTGGCGGAGCAGCGGTGTTTCCTCAGTCCGTAGCAGACAGACAGAGAACGGCAGCAGCTTGTGTTCAGAAAATAAATAATATCTATGGTGTGGTGGGGAGGAAACCATCAGAGACTGGCTTTGTTCCAGTTAAACCGTGTTTACGCGTCGGCTACCGGTGCTAGGAATATTTAGCGAATCATAACACCGATCTGGTGTTCAACTGTCTTCAGCTAAGTCTGATAAACGACAAAAACAACATGAAACTAAAACTGAAATACCAATAAAAACCCCTTCAGTGAACGTCGCTTCCATCAAATAAATCTCCGCTGCAGTTTGAAGTCTTTCTGAGCGATTTTGGTGACGGAGCAGCAGCAGCTAGCTGCTAGCTCTGTGTTAGCTTAGTTAGCACACAGCAGAAGGTAAACACTCGATGTTGGAGCTCTTTGCTGCCACTAGACGTCTGTTTAAAGCCAAAGTAGCCCCAAACAGGCCACGCTGTGTTTTTTACAACTACTTCCTCAATTTTGGGACTTCTGAGTTCTAATTTGGTAAATCCATTAGTGAGTGTTTACATTGCTCCGCCTACAAATATGTCAGCATGTCACCTGCGCCAATAAATCGCCCATCGTCGATTTTTGGACTGACGATGGACGATTGGAAAAAAGTTAGACATCGCCCAACCCTAGTCTGAAGCTTCTTCAGTAAAAAGACTCATACCAGACAACTGAGTCCAGATCAGTTCTCTGACACGGTTTATGACATTCGTGTTTGTGAACAAATCAGTTTTAGCTCAAATCTACGTGTGTGTGAGTGTGAAAACAAACTTTCACAGAATATGTTCTGGTAAGAATCTTTTGTTTTGCAGCATAACGTTTCTACGTCACACACATGGATTTTCGATCCCATGACTTTTAGCTAAACAGCTGAGTAAATAAATGCATACCAATGAGCACAGGTGTGTTTACACAACAAAAGCGTAGGTCTAGTGTGGTACAGATTTAAAATGATTAAGTCAGGTTTTTACTGTGCCTATGAGGAGGTTTATTATTATTATCATTATGATTTTACCTTAATGCTTGATTTGCTGTGGGGATTCAGGGCTGTAGCACCGGATGTTTTCTGAATGGATCTCAAGACACAAGAAATTAAAACAATGTTGTTCTATTCATTGCACGCATTAAGCTCTTTAAATAATTAAAATATAATCAAGCTGTGTTGTGTTTTCACTCTATTTCATAGAGGAATCTGCATCACATGCAGAATTTAGGTGCAGATTAAGCCAATATAAGTTCCCCAATGTGGACAATTAAACTACTGGAAGATTTTATTAAAATATTCTGTGTTTATGTGTGCAGCTGGTGTGTCTGTACCCTACCTCATAAATGCATGAAGGTTTGGTTGCTATGCAAAGAAAAGGGAGTAAAGAAACCCTTTACAGGTATGATGAACAATCATTAATATGTAATAAACCCAAAGCGTGATTACAAGGCTGCATGTGGCTGGTGCCTAATGATGGTCAATGAAAAAGTGCACAATTACATGTTAAGTGCATGAAATAAAGCAAAGTGGTGATGTCTAAATGCATGGGTACAGACTGGTAACCATTTAGTATCCAACTGAGTAATCGTGGATATAAACAGATTAACCATCAGCTGATGTTATTGTGTCATCCGGACTGATCCTAGAGGATGACACCACAGTGACATGAGGGAAAACCACTACCGACTCCATCATTATCAACCCTAACCAGACCATATCTGGGGTTTTGTGGAAAACCTCCGATCATTTCCTCGCCTTCATCCTCCCTCAGCTCTGCTTCATCTTAACCTGTCTGGTTCCTCTCTCTAGACTCTTCATCTCACCTTGTGTAGGCTCCACATCCATGTGACATGAGCTTAAAGTCTAATAGTGACAAGTCGTGTTGACAGATGTATAGAATTAAGCGAGGAGTCAAGATGTGATTCAGACTCCTTTTTGCTGTGAGGAAAATCTTCTCCATCTCCCGACAGACTTCCTGTTCTGAATATGTTTTCAGCACATTTACCTTCCTCTGGGATGTTTTACAGTAAAAACCAGTAAAGTAGTCTGTCATCTCCAAGCTAAACAGAGTTGGATCAGTGCTAAATGAGACAAAGTTTAGATGTTTCATACCGACGGCCATGAAGTCCTCGTGGTCCCAGGCCTGCAGCTGGGCCAGCGGTCCGCTGTACAGCAGCAGTCCATCGGCCACGTCTGTGATGAACTCCAGCGACACATGGCTCTCATAACAAGGCATCATAGGAGGAAACCAGGCATAGCCATTGCCATGGAAACTGTGCTTGTTCTGCTGGCATTCAGGTCCCTCAAACTGAGCTGGACACTGGCACCTTGTGAGGAGGAGAAAAAATAAAGAGACAAAACAACATGTGAAAAGTTCTGGTGAAAGAAAGAAATGTGATTTTAGTTTTAATGCAGGAAACCTAACGGAAACACATCCTCTTCCTCACACGTTCTGTTTGATTCTGAGGTTTTCTGCAGCGTGTTAGCGCTCTCTGTCTAAAGTCGAGTTATTCTCTCCTTTTAGGCAGCGTTTTCCTTTTGGCTATCACTCACGCTCTGCATGTTTCACAGATGCAGATGTTCTCATTAGTGGCAGAACCACGGGGGGGGAGGGGGGGGGGAATCACTGCATCACTAGGAAACTCCTCTCTCTCTGTGTTCAGATGTTCACGTCCTCGTTTGTACTGCTGCTTCCTGTCAAAATTGCACTTCTCACCTCCTCTCCTCAGGAGCATGTCATGCTCTTTAGTTAGTCTCTGTTCTAACCTTTAACACAAAGTGACCTTTTTTGACTCCCACTTTTCTTTTGTTTATTCCTCAGCAGATGTCCTGATTGTGAGAAAAACAAGAGAATGTGACCTAGTTTGTGTTTTATTTCCACACCTAAACTCTCATTTTATTAAAATGATTTGATCCTCTGAGGTTACCCACGAAAACAGCTTCCTTCATTTGGATAAATATGATGTAAAATTCAATCCAATCATAAAATATAATGAGGAATCTTTTAAAATGAAGGAAATAAAAGATGTTGTCTCAAACAGTTTGAACACATTTTAGTTTTAAATAAAACTAAACCTATTTAACGAATCTCACTGAGATATAAATGTCTGTGTTCAGGAAGAGTCACACCGTTAGTAGACAATATGCACATTTTCAGCTGGAATGATGCTAAATTGAAACACTTCTGTGATATGATCATCAGACTCACACTTTAGTCACACAGTGTCTCAATCTGACTACATGTTGTGCTCTATGGTCACCAACCCCTCACAAAGGAGCTCACAGTGACTGAATATCTCAAAAGATTCCAAATGTTACAGCCGTGTTCAACAGTCATCGACGGCCTGAGGTTCACATGAGGCCACTGAGAGCTCTAACATCTCAAGACGTTGTGTAAATAGGCTTAAGGAAATAAAGTTATCAGCTGTTGTGCTGTTGCATGTATTCCAAAATAGAATTCTAGGAAGCTTTTGAATTACTCAACAAAACCAGCCTCTACAGAAACTCCAGTTGTTGTTTCTGTCCAACAGTAGCAGCCCAGTTGACAGTTTGGGTCTCTTATACAGCACCAGCACAGCTGTAAACTGGCATCATTGATGGAAAATGTGTTTTATTTTTCAGCAAAAAGATAAATAAATTGAAAATTGAATCTTTGAACTGAATCTCAGAAGAAAGAAAATGGTGGAGGATCAACCATCAGCACCTTGAAGGAATGATTAAAACAGAATAAAGATGTTTTGGAAATGTCAAGTCAAAGCTGTGATTTAAGGAGTGTGGTGGTGAAGTAAACCAAAGGTCAAGTTCTGGGTCAGGTTCAACTCCTGGTTCTGGTCTCAGAGAATAAGAACACCCACAGATCCAGAAGCATAAACACTGAACACAGTTATCTACAGTCTGTTCAAACCAGCTGAACAACCCTGGTTCAAACCGTTAGCCAGAAAAACAGGAGGCCCCCCCCCCCCCCCACACACACACACACACAACAAGACTTCCATTAATATTCTTTGAAACATAAAGTTCCGATGTGTTCATGGTAACGAACATCCTCTCTTCCAGGTTCTGACTGTCTTTAGAAATGATTTCATCCTGATTACAAATGTCAGTTCTTAACACTTCAATATTTTTACCAACAGAAGGTTTATACAACTATTTTTTGTATTTAAACTCAACTTCCTAGATGAACCCAGTAATGCTGATGATGTGTTTTTAGATAGATAGATAGATAGATAGATAGATAGATAGATAGATAGATAGATAGATAGATAGATAGATAGATAGATAGATAGATAGATAGATAGATAGATAGATAGATAGATAGATAGATAGATAGATAGATAGATAGATAGATAGATGATAGATAGATAGATAGACCTTTATTGTCCCTTAAGGGATATTCGTTTCCACATGCACTGTCAGAACATATTCATACTAACAACAGATTGCCAACAAACACGAGGGCACTCACAGGTGGTAGAAGGAGGAGCAGGATTCATGTTCTGAGCTGTTTAGAGCAGCAATGGCAGAAGGGACAAAGCTTTTGTTGAAGCGTGCCGCTTCCACCTCAGAGTCCTGAACCTGCGGCCTGAGGGCAACAGGCAGAAGTAGCTGTGAAGGGGGGGGGGGTCCCCGCTGACAGTCAGGCCATGCGTGTGATTACTTTATTAGGCCTTTTTATATTAGGCTCAGAGCATTAATATCTGATAACGTTGTAAACCAATCAAAAGGGCTTACACAATGAGTGTCTTTGTTTCTGATCACTGCTTCTTTTCATTTCATGATTGTAAGTGTTGTGGGTTTTAATTTGAAAAACCAAAACTTGAATTTGAATGAGACCAGAGGTAATGTGCTAAATGTATGTGAGGTATACGGTAACATAGCTGATTGATGAACTGAGAGCTGTGAGGGTTGAAATGAGTGGACCTCTACAGGTTGGTACGAAGCGCGTGCACGTTGACTGACAGCCCACAATATGGAAATTTGAATTCTATTGGCTGAAAAATTAGCCAGTCAGAGAGAATTCAAAGGGGTCTATGGGAGGAAGGAGGGTCTTCAGAAGAATAACAGATGTACTCTACCCATATTAGACCTGAAATATCATCAGAAACATTTATAAAACTTTGATACGTAGAAAAATGCTCAACAAGTCACCTTTAATTCTGATTAATTTATTTAGAGTTATGTCACAACAGCATTAATGCTTAGAACTGTGATAAAGTTTGATTTGCTTGAAGTAAGTTTGGTCTCTGTGTCAGATTATTGATTATTATCAGTGACGGTCCCCTGAATGTCCCCACTGAGGGACAATAAAGGACTCTTCTGTTCTATTCTAACAGAGTGATGTCTGACTGCTACAGTTCACACCGCCAGCATCTCAGAGAGAAAACATCTGAATCTGATGTCTGCTCTGAAAAACAACTCCTCACTCACTCTACAAGTTGACAGCAATTATAAACCAGACTGGAAGTTTTCAGAACCACTCACTCACCAAACTCACATGATGCAACGTTTTCCTTCACTGTCTTTCCTTTTCACTCTTCTCACTTATTCTCACAATACTTCTCAGCTTTGTGAGTCTGACAAGCCCACACAGATGTGTATTTAGACCAGTACCCCCCCCCCCCACACACACACACACACGTGCTGCTTCATTCTCTTGATCATTTTCCTGTCTCTGCTGTTCTGTAAGGTTGAACGAGGTCACATCTTTCACTCAAACACATGCAGGTTGATGTATTTTTCCAGCTTCTGAAAACCTTACACACACCTTCATTCATTAACACAACACAACAATAAGTGCTGCTGATGACATGATAGAGGAAGGTGTTCCCACCTCTAAGTGGGTGTTTTCTGTTACCTGACATGTGAGAACAGATGTGCTGCCAGGCTTATTAGCGCTGCCTCCTCCCTGGATTTGTTGTTGTTGTCACTGGAACTACAAACAACATGTTCCAGTTTATAACTGAGATTTCAGCCCAAACCGTCCCAGAGTCCATGCTGTGTTTGTAGTTACATCTCCTGACCTCCTGACTGGATTTTAATTTTACGAAAGTCAGATTTTGATACATGACTTTACAAAACATGTTGGCACAGATTTTTATTCCAGTTCTTGTGAATTTTATAGTTACCATTTTTGTAAGAATGACTTTTTGACAGCTCTACTTTCACTGAGGACTGAAGTTTTACAGCTTTAGAGAAGATCAGCTCAGTGATGATGATCCATCTCCCAGGTTCTGTGGCAGCTCTTTACTCCTTTTTCTTGGAGAAAAGTCTAACAGATAATGTTAATATGCTGCAGATAGTTTTTAGATGAGCCACTTTACTTTTTGTCAGTAGCAAAAAAACCTGACAATGCCTAAAAATAAGATCTAGAATAGTTTTAGTAGAGACTGATGAGTACAAATGAAGCTAAATTGTGATGTTTATTATAGTTCTGGGTAATAAATGTAACCCAGAAAATCAACGACTGGAGTCAGGATGTCGACCAATAGTATAAAACATGCTTGTTTTCATAGAGATGCAGTGAGTAAGAAATCTAAAGAAGTGCTACTCACTTGAAAAGTGATGCTGATCACGGTTTGAACCAATAAACCTGAAATTCTAATGTTGTTCAATTAAATCAACTGTCAATTTATGAGAACCTTGTTTAATCATCAGAAAACTGAAGTCAAACACTGATAAAGAGATGTAATTGGCGAGCCAGCCAGGAGGATATCTAGTATTTATAAAAGCTGGTTCCGCTTCTTAGAAACGTCTATTTAATCATCTAATGGTTCACAGGTCAGTTAGCTTTAAAGACACGCTTCTAAAAGTGTTTGTGCAACAAAAGATAATTAAAAACTGAGTGAAAAATGAAACAAGCTTCAACCAGTCTGGTTCTATCAGAGTCTGAGAAAGGATTCAGGACTTTATTGTGTCAAAGGTAAGCTTCAATTTTGGCAAATCAAACAATAAAAACCAAATTTCTCTGTCAGGACTTCAGCAGAGTTTTGTTTTCCTTTAACCTTACAGCTGTTTTCAGAGACTCTTCGTGTTTTTAATAGTTTTATAGTAGAAACCTGCTCATATGACCCAAATCCTCCATGACATTACCTCATGCTGGTTGTTGTACACTAACTTTTACAGGTGACAAATTTAAAGTCATCCATCATCCATCCATCCATTTTCTGTAGCTGCTTGATCCTCCACAGAGGGTCGCGGGGCAGCTGGTGCCTATCTCCAGCGGTCAAGGGGCGAGAGGCGGGGGACACCCTGGACGGGTCGCCAGTCCATCGCAGGGCCACACAGAGACGAACGAGACAAACAACCACACACCCACTCACACCTAAGGACAATTTACCAGCCCAATTAGCCTGACAGTCATGTCTTTGGACTGTGGGAGGAAACCGGAGTACCCGGAGGAAACCCACGCACGCACGGGGAGAACATGCAAACTCCACGCAGAGAGGCCGCAGAGCCGGGACGCGAACCCACGACCTCCTTGCTGCGAGGCAACAGTGCTAACCAACGGCGCCACCATGCAGCCTAAAGTTTAAAGCATTAATATATTTTTATCCAAATAATTTATTAAATACTTTATTTTCCTCATCACAACAGTCCAGATTAAGTTCTTAGCAATAAGTTAAATACCTCAAAATAGTTTCACCTAAACATGATGCAAAGACATGCTGAGACGTGGATAAACAGAACTATTAAAAAATAGATGAAAGGTTATTTTTTGTGATAAACACATTTTTCCACACAATGATGATTAGTTGAATCAGTAACAACTTACAGTCAGTGTTGGATGCTGGGCAGGTTGAAGCATTGTTATTAATGTTACAGAAATTACTGTGAGATTATTATTATTACATACTGTGAAGAGCCTTTTTAGAGGAACTAAAGAAAACCTTCTTCAATACCTTGAAATCAGATGTTTTGATGCTGACTGAATTATGGGAGGTCTCATAAGGGGCAGTTTGTTTATAGCTTTTAGAACACAAACCAAAAATCCCAGTGATTGTCCAAGAATTCACCAGAGAGAGGGAAATGAAACAAAATCTCCTAAAAAACTTGATACGATAACCTTGAACACAATAAAATATAAAATCTAGGGTTCATGATGGACAATAACAGCCAATATCTCATATATATTATATATTTTAAAAAATGTTCTCCCTTCACATCAGGGAGGGCGGAGCAACAGCTATGGAGCCACCACCGGGCCCAGCTTGATATTTTTTCATGAGGCCCAAACTCCCTGGCGGCCCCCCTGAAGGTAAAACAACACTATATAAGAAATGAGTCTGTGATTAAAGTAGTGTTCTGTTATGTCTCAGCTTTATGTCTTGTAGAAGCATCCTTTGTGCCAAAAAGACAGTTGTCCTTTCTAGAACTAGAAGTTCTAGAAGTAGAGGTTCTAGAAGTAGAGGTTCTAGAAGTAGAGGTTCTAGAAGTAAAGGTTCAGATAGGGAACAGGTGATTTAAGAGACTAATCACATGTCAGAGTGTTCACATGTTGTCAGCTATTGTTGTTTGTTATGTGAGTTTGTGAGCATCCTGGTTGTGTAACTACTTTTAATTTAATTTTTCTCATGATCACAACACTTGTACGGTGTAATCGGTGCCTGTTGATGCCCCATGATGCATTTTGTTGGCCAGGCTGTGCAGTGTGTGTGATGTGAGCTGTGTCTTCTCTCTGAGTGTCTGATGAACATTCACCTCATCGCTACATGCTATGTGCTCCACCTTTAACAGTCCGTGTGTTGAACTTGGGTTCTTTAGAGTTCCACACAGCAAAAAAAAAAAGTATTTCATGATTTATAATTAGTGTATTATTAGTTTAAATTATTAGACTATTTAAGTTGATTAATATACATTTATTTAGAATAATTTAATTTATTTTTCTTATTTATTCAAAATGTATATTTCCTTATTTATTAACAATTTATTTATTCATTATTTACTGTATTCATTGGAAATGTAATATATTTCAGAAACACAAAAGTAAAGAAATTAGTGATTGATCTTTGTTTTTTTCATTGTAAACATAATTGCTGACAATACATTTGATATAATTGGAAAGCCTGTTTAGTCACCTTTAGGTGGAAGGAGCAACACAGCTGCAGAAAGGTGCCCAGATCCCTCGAATGCTCTCCTGTTTTTTGATTGGCTCCTGACTGACAGCTTGGGCATGCTGTGTGTTAGAGTTGTGTAGTGGAGTTGTGTTGACCTCCAACATCTCTTGGTGAGAAGAAGTTTGACTTCTATAGCGCCTCTAAAGATAATGATCACAAGGTGCTTTACAGACATAAACAGATGTGACCATTAAAAGAAAGTTAGACAGATGTCTGCAGAGAGATGAACAGAATAATAAACAGAAAGGGAGACATCAGAGCACATAGCTGATCTACCCAGTTTAAAGATCCGATTCAAGGAGGTTCTGTTCAGAGAGCTGCAGTAGTCCAGACCAGAAGAGACGGAAGCCTGGAGAACTATTTACAGCTCAGAGCGTGACTCAGTGGAACTCAGCTTAGAGATATTCCTGAGATGAAGAAGGAAGAGAACCAGAGAACTGATAGGAGCATCCAGAGTCAGAGCTGGGTCAAAGGTCACACCAGGATTCCTGACAGAAGGTTTGGAAAATAAAAGACGACCAAGAGAATCCCTGACTTTAGGAACCAGCTGGTCCAGAGAACAGATGATTTCAGTTTCTGATTCATTCATTGGAGGAATTTCCTAGTCTAAAGAAGTCTGGAACAGCTAGTTTAGACATCTCATGGGGCTCAGAGGAGACGTAGAGTTGGTGGGAGGAGGTCTCTATGAGGACTGACCAGCATGAGGTTCAATCATCCAACGAGTGAAAACCAACAGGAGGATCTGCAGGAGACTCTGGAGCATGTTTAGAGTGATGCCCATATGTTTAGCTGTGTTGGTCAAGCACAATATTCATAAATACTACAGGTGACTAATCAGGCTTTCTAGTGATATAAAATCTATTGCTAACAAAGAATGAATCATCTCAGATTCACTTAGTTTTGGTGCCTAGTAGTTTTTCTTCTAAATATGTGTTTTTCCAAAAAGAAAAAGGCTCTTTTTTGCAAAAGGTCCTGGGGTTTTCTGCTAATTGTGTGAGTTTGTTTTAAACACGGCTCTGTGTTCAGAATTGTGCCTCCGCGCTCATGAAAAACCTGAAAGTGTTATTTGAAACTGTAATAAGGAGCATAGTGTTTTCGTGTCTCTTATTCAGTGATGACTGATCTCATGTAAAACAGCTTTTTTCCCCATTTGGTTTGACTTAATGAACCCTTCAGACTTGGCCTTTTGAGCGACTCCAGAAAAACATCCCTGCATGTATTTCCATGTTGGTAATGTCTCCCTAACTCTCTGTGCACAATCTGAGACCGTTTTAGTTGAAACCCTGCAATCCTCTTATGACAGCTTTGTTTTGCTCATTCCATGTCTGCTGGGAATTGGGTTTAACATCGGACCGGGTGCCATAATCCCCCCACACACAACTCAGTCTTCCTGAAATCTCATTATTAATCCCGTTGTATTGATTATGTGCATGTTCTTGGATCCTAATCTGTTTGTGTCTGTATGAGTTGGGGTGTGGTCATATCTGAGAGCCAGTGAAGCAGAAAACGATCCTCCAGCTCTTTTATCTTTTATTAACTCTTATCTGTGTGTTATTTCACCCCCTGCTTCTCTTCTTTGACACTGGTTTTTCAGTTATCCTTTCTCTCATTTTCCTTCTTATCATATGCTTTAATCAGTTTATTTTCTCCTCCTCTGAAAAAAACATTTCCTATCTGTTTCTTTTCTCTCCTGTTCTTGTTCTTTCTCCATACCCTCAGCTTTCATATTTTTAATTCTGCCCTTTTTCTTCATCTCTTTTCAATCACACGTGTCTAGTCTTTACTAAAATTCTCCTTATTTCTCTCTTTTTCATTTGCTCTGTTTCTGACATCCTGCGTTTTATCTACTTCCCTTCTCTGAACCTGGAGAATCACCAGCAGATGTTGCAGAGCTCAGACTCTGTAGCATGATTGAAAATGTGACAATCATACAGCAGCTGTGACCCTGGCAACCTCACCTGTTTTGCCTTGTTCTCTGCCTGACATCTGTTTTGCTGATATTTCATCAAGAACATTCTCCATTTCCATTTAGACCTGCAGCAAGTAGCTGAAGTGTGTAATACTTTAGAGGCAGCAATTAGTATGGGATCAGATTGGTGCCAAAAAGGATCAACCAAAAAGTACAGTCAGACGCCAAATAAACCCAAATAAAACACGTAGAAAGGACATTTCAGAAGCAAAAGTGTGAAATTCAAAAGCAAACAAATCTCTCTAAAAAGAGAATAAACTCATTCATAAGTAAATAATAACAAATAATTATTCATATTTCTTAACTATTCATATTTTATTTACTTGACATCTTTTTGGTTCTCACTCAATTCTGATTCCGTCAGATAATTTAGGCTTTTATTCTGAAGGGCATGTTTTGGTTCTGCTCTTCTTTGGTTTTGCCTCTCTTGATTTGGAGTTTGAAAGAAAGTCTCTGTGGGAGGGGCTTTTCAGTGCTTTGATCTCATTGGTTATGAGGGTTTGTAGTAGGTGGCTCCATATGAGAAGCAGCTGGAGACACCGCCTCCAAACTCTCATTACCAATGAGATTGAAGCACTTCCAAGCCAGTAAAACCAAAACATGCCCTTCAGAATAAAGGCCTAAACGGTCTGAAAGAAGCTGATTTAAGTGAACACCACAAAGGTGTCAAAAAATAAAATATGAATTGTTAAGAAGTAAAAATAAGTTTTTGGTTTAGAAAATTAAATATTTACTTATGAAATAGTTTGAAATGATTACTGAAGCGCCATGTTTGAAATAGCTTTTATCAAATTTTTTTTTTGCTTTTGAAATGTTCTTTTTCATTTCTTTATTTGAGTTTATTTTGTCTGTGACTATATTTTTGGTTGATCCTTTTGGCATAAATCTTATCCCATAAATTCACGATTGTTTCAGACAACATTCATTTTTTGTGTTGGAGAAACTCCTGAAGTAAACATTGTACTTTCAAACATGTATTCCTATTAGTAAAAACATAGAACTATGTAGTCTAATCACATGCTGCAGATTCATATTCAGTAGTTATTGTACTGACCTCTGACATTTATTCATTTG
The DNA here is from genome assembly GCA_006937965.1 of Callopanchax toddi. Lineage (NCBI taxonomy): Eukaryota > Metazoa > Chordata > Actinopteri > Cyprinodontiformes > Nothobranchiidae > Callopanchax > Callopanchax toddi. The sequence goes on along the minus strand of SSNR01000260.1, from coordinate 392,295 downwards.
TTGTGTTTCAAACATTGTAAATGAAATTTTACAAATACAATAAAGGTAAAGTCACTATATCACCTTTGTTTGGGTACATCAAGAGAAAATTGCAGTTTTTTTATTCAGAAAAAATGCTGTTCATAAATACCATTTGGAACATTTGTTGAAGGTATTTTGTTTTACAAGACATGTGTTAAACCATTTTTAGAGTCAAAAGTGCTTCTTGTCAGGGAAGCTTCCAAAAAATGCTTTATTTAAAAATCTCCAGTTGTGACGTAACAAAGGGACATTCAACACTAGGTGGCGCTGCAGACAGTGTTGCCAGATGTAGATAAATACAGTGAGTGCAGAATTATTAGGCAAATGAGTATTTTGACCACATCATCCTCTTTATGCATGTTGTCTTACTCCAAGCTGTATAGGCTCAAAGCCTACTACCAATGAAGCATATCAGGTGATGTGCATCCCTGTAATGAGAAGGGGTGTGGTCTAATGACATCAACACCCTATATCAGGTGTGCATAATTATTAGGCAACTTCCTTTCCTTTGGCAAAATGGGTCAAAAGAAGGACTTGACAGGCTCAGAAAAGTCAAAACTAGTGAGATATCTTGCAGAGGGATGCAGTACACTTAAAATAGCAAAGCTTCTGAAGCGTGATCATCGAACAATCAAGCGTTTCATTCAAAATAGTCAACAGGGTCGCAAGAAGCGTGTGGAAAAACCAAGGCGCAAAATAACTGCCCATGAACTGAGAAGAGTCCAGCGTGCAGCTGCCAAGATGCCACTTGCCACCAGTTTGGCCATATTTCAGAGCTGCAACATCACTGGAGTGCCCAAAAGCACAAGGTGTGCAATACTCAGAGACACGGCCAAGGTAAGAAAGGCTGAAAGACGACCACCACTGAACAAGACACACAAGCTGAAACGTCAGGACTGGGCCAAGAAATATCTCCAGACTGATTTTTCTAAGGTTTAATGGACTGATGAAATGAGAGTGAGTCTTGATGGGCCAGATGGATGGGCCCGTGGCTGGACTGGTAAAGGGCAGAGAGCTCCAGTCCCACTCAGACGCCAGCAAGGTGGAGGTGGAGTACTGGTTTGGGCTGGTATCATCAAAGATGAGCTTGTGGGGCCTTTTCGGGTTGAGGATGGAGTCGAGCTCAACTCCCAGTCCTACTGCCAGTTTCTGGAAGACACCTTCTTCAAGCAGTGGTACAGGAAGAAGTCTGCATCCTTCAAGAAAAACATGATTTCCATGCAGGACAATGCTCCATCACACGCGTCCAAGTACTCCACAGCGTGGCTGGAGAGAAAGGGTATAAAAGAAGGAAAACTAATGACATGGCCTCCTTGTTCACCTGATCTGAACCCCATTGAGAACCTGTGGTCCATCATCAAATGTGAGATTTACAAAGAGGGAAACCAGTACACCTCTCTGAACAGTGTCTGGGAGGCTGTGGTTGCTGCTGCACGCAATGTTGATGGTGAACAGATCAAAACCCTGACAGAATCCATGGATGGCAGGCTTTTGAGTGTCCTCGCAAAGAAAGGTGGCTATATTGGTCACTGATTTGTTTTTGAATGTCAGAAATGTAGATTTCTGAATGTGGAGATGTTACATTGGTTTCACTGGTAAAAATAAATAATTGAAATGGGTATATATTTGTTTTTGTTAAGTTGGCTAATAATTATGCACACCTTATATAGGGTGTTGATGTCATTAGACCACACCCCTTCTCATTACAGGGATGCACATCACCTGATATGCTTCATTGGTAGTAGGCTTTGAGCCTATACAGCTTGGAGTAAGACAACATGCATAAAGAGGATGATGTGGTCAAAATACTCATTTGACTAATAATTCTGCACTCACTGTATTGTATTTGTAGGATTATTTAATACGCTGTACGATCAATAATCCCATAAATATGACCATTTGAGCCCTGAGAGAGACAGAGAGAGAGAGAGAGAGAGAGAGAGAGAGAGAGAGAGGTGTAGTTATTGTCTGACTGTCTGAAGTGTTCTCAGTAACACTGAACCCATAAATGGCTGAGAGGTTACAGGATGACATGATGAATGAAGTGTTGGTTTACTTCAAATCTGCTACTACAGCGTTTTGAAATGTCAAAGGTCAGATGTTTCTATGG
>SSNR01000260.1:337664-382664 GCA_006937965.1 Callopanchax toddi | reverse complement strand
GTGTGGTTATAACATGTGACCTGAGGAGCAATCCTCCAATCAACTCCAAACAAGAGGAAACACCAACAGGAGACGTTTCTGAGGTCCTCTCCACACATTTAGCTGTGCTGCTCATTGAACACATTTTAAAAGATGCAATGTTACAACAACAGTGACCTACTTTGTGTTACCTTTAATGAAATGAATACAGTTTAACAGGTGGCAGGAACACATGATGGAATTACAGAACCTGATTAAGTCTTCCAAAGGGAAACTGGCTGATATTTAGCTTTAACGAAAACAAATGACACAAGAATGAATGTGTTGAATGATAAACTAAGAAATGAGCTAAATCTGCTGCTCATTTGAAAAAAGTGTGAGGGGACTCTGTGAAGAACAACCTCTTTACCTGCTTTTGCAGTAGCGTCTATCCACACTGCTAACAAATATGCATTCAAATGTGAAAAGTCCCCAAATGAAGATGTATGCTCGCTGTAATCGTTACCAGCTGGTACAGCGCTCAGGAAGTCCCTTCAGCATAAATAAAATGAAGTGCAACTTCATTTGAATTCAGCCTCATAGACACACTACTGTATTGTGAAACCACACTTAATGAGCAACGTGAGCGAAAAACAACCTACAAACAGTCATGGGATGATCAAACACTGGATCACTTCCAATGATGTCACGGTAAAAAGCAAGTCCTCCCACTCCTAATGTTATAATGTCACATATAAAGACAAAATGTATCAGGTTATACAATTATTCAAATCTAACTTCAACTGTATTAGAAAACTTAATTTCCAAGTTATCTTTGTCTGTCTGACAGGACTTTGACAGAGCTCCAATAAATTAAAATAAGTCACAGAAACACACTGACATGACCTAAAACTAATACAATGTTTACAATTAGGAGGGGGGGAATTAAAGAAGGGATTCAAACCAGTCTCTATTGGAGCTTATTAGTATTAAAAGTAGGGGTGAGGTTTTAAAACAAGGAATAAAACACATCGAGCCAGAACATAACTCTGATTCTACATGATTTAGGAGGGAAACCATCGACTGCTGATCAGATGATTAACTCTCCGTCATCAGTGTGAGATCCACTGTAGGAGGAAGCATTCTGTCAGTGTGCCATCTGGAGCATACAGGCATGTGTTAAAGGAATGTCCAAGGAAAGACTGAAGGTCATTTCCAAACCGCTTGTAGTCATCACTCTGCAGAAATGAAAATTATTGACAACTGGAAAAGTTTGAAGACAGCTGCCGATCATGGAGGTTTCAGCAAATTCATGTCAAGGTCAGACTGGTCAACGCTCAGGGAAATTACAAAAGATTAAAAACAGAACTCCTTCTCAGCTTTAAAGTTTACAACAGCAGTTACAAAACAACATGACATCAGCAAAGATGATTCTGGAACATTATGATCAGAGTCAATCAGTTTGATCAAAAGTAAGCAGCATAAACACCAGCAGCACCCCTCAAGGGTTAGCAGAGCATCCTCGTCTGAGTAAAGCAGAGATGAGACTCCACTGTGAACGCCTTCAGACTATTCTAAAGTGAAATGTCTGTCCAGTAGCTGAATGTTGAGACTATAACAGTGATGCAACAAAAAATGATCCCAAAAACATTGATTTACAATGTAAAAGGAGCCAGACCCAGACACTACCTCCCTCTCTCTACAGCTTCTCCTGGAGGATCCCTAGTTGTTCACGGGACACAGAAAGTGTTTATGATCTGTGGCGTTCTTCACTTTGGACTCCCAGGACCATTTGAGAGGGCTGGATGTACAGTAGGTGAAGCAGTAAATCAAGAGCTCAGCCTTCAGGCTCAGCTTCTCCTTTACAACAACAGTGGTCCATCTCTCTTCATCCTTCCATCGCTCATGAACCAGAACCAGGCTATGCTGCAGACACATGAAGCTGAAGAATCATCACAACTCACCTGTAGCCATGCTGAGTGTCCACACAAATGCCACCATTGAAGCAGGGGTTTCTGGGATACGTGGCACACGACTGATGGGCCTGCTCTCTACCTGGACACGAGCACACAGCTGTGGATTCCACCGTCACAGACACTAGACTCATAGTCCCACAATCCACCACTGTAGGCGTGTCCCGCACGTTCAAAGTGTTGGTGCAGCCTCCTGCGCCGCTGCACTCTGAACTCGGGCACTCGTCCACACGGACTTGAAACACGCTGACTTGCAGGAATGACTGAAGCTGAACAAACAAACACACACAAGAAGAAAAGTGTTTAGAACTGACATCATACTAATAAAACTTTTCCAGATGAGTTCTCGGCAGCTTCAAGCCACATTTAGAGTAAAAGCCGCCTTATTTTTCCTTTTGGACGCTGACATTCTCTAGCTGTTATCACTGCAGGCAGCAGAACTTGTTTTGATTTTTTGTTGTTTCTTGTACAACAGGATGTATTTTCTATTGCACTGGCACCAACTACTAGCAGGGTGATAGTACAGAGACAGCAATCCCTCACCAACTGCCCACACACAAACACTGCCAACTGTTTTGGATCAATGTACAGAGACAAAACAGAAGCACTGCAGCCTGGTAATGAACTCAGGTCTCTGCAGTGGTGAATCAGGGAGTTGGGATTCACATTTGTACCTGTTTATCTTTTCAAATGCCTTAAAATAAGAACAAAATACTTTCTTGTACACCTCGTTTAGTGCAAAGTCTTTTAAAGTGTGAATACTTTTGATCAGTTTCGCCTTAATCTTTCTTACATGCATACATTTCCAGAGTATGTGGTAAGTGTTCCTCTAGTGAATCAGCTGCAGCATTGGACATTTATGAACTCCATCTCTCATTTTGTGATCTTTTGGGTTTGAAAGTATTTTATATTTAATTGCAGAGAAAAAAGATCCGATGATGTTTAAACTGTACAGATACAATCATCTTGCTTCTGTGAAAACAGCAGTTTGTCATTTTTGAATATGAATGTAACTCAGTTTTATTCTCAATGTGTCAACCTTAAAAGGCTGAAAACAGTTATACCCATTATAAGTCCAGTGCTTTCCTAATAGCCACTGTAGTCTAGTGGTTAGTGACTAGACGCCCATGATACCCGGCCTCAGCCCACACTCATTATGTGTTTAAATGCTCCTGTACAGACACCATGCAGGCCACAAACACTCACATGTAAGACAAAAACAGGAAGTCCATATAAGGCTGCAGGGCCAGAAACACGGATTTGGCCCACGAGCTGCTGACCACCGATCTAACCGTCTCAGGTTGAAATCCTGGAGACTTTGTCCTGGTGGGGTGGGGGGGGGGGGGGGGGGGGGGGGGGGGGGGACTTAAAGCTTGACTGGTTGTCTTCAGCCTCAGAAAGCCTAAAGTCCATCTGAGATTTTAGGAATCCAAGTCAATTAGCAGAGTGTCATTAAAGTGGTCAGAAATGCCAAAATCCCCCAAACTAAACCATGGATCTGACTAAAGAGAGGTTTTACATGTTTTAATCAGTGGGCTCTTTTACACGATCGGTCTGATTTTGAGTGGAAACTCATCTCCCTCCTCTATGATGCTGAGTCGGGCTGGGATTTATTTCATGACAAGTTTTTGAACTGAATAATTAACATCCTCCCCCACATAGGATAAGGCCTGGTTTTCCACGTGTCAGGCTAAATCACTGATTTAAAAAGAGAAACGAAATGAGCTGATGAACCAAACGTGTTGACTTCATGGGTAAAGTTAATCTGTCACGTCGGCAGAAACCCAGACAGGTCACTAGATAAAAATAACTGGATGTGAAATGTGTTTAGACCCTAGCTGTTCAGGTCTGCTCCGCCTGCAGAACATTATTTAGATTCTGTCTAAAGAAAAGCATGAAATCCCTCCAGGTCTTGTTCCCGTCACCTTTTCCTCGGACATTTCACTTAACTGATTCATAACACATTCAGAGTCCAGCAGCAGGTATTCTCTCTGACTTCAGGTCCAGCAGAAATCGTTCTGGTGGGTTTTTTTACAGCAGTTGGAGAAAGAGGGAGACGCAGTGGTCAGGCATCAAGGGCACTATGACCCACAAGGTTGAGAGGACTGATAATGCACTGGAGATGGAAATGTAATGAATACAGAGTGAGTGTGGTAAACGGCTCTATCTGTACTCGGATCCTTGGCTGATGAAGTGATTCTAGTCGTCTGTTTCCACTGAGCTGAGATGAACACAGCGATCGTGCAGACACGTCGTTAGACACAGAAGCAGGTCACGTTATGCTCAGCGTTCTGGACTGATTGGACCTTAATCAGTGTGAAACAAGTGCAGCCACTAAGCACGCAGCACCTCCACCACATCGGGCTTGGCTGAGCTGCAGTCACTGATTTCACTAAGAAGTCCGTTTTATGGGTCACTGTTTTCGCTGACTCGTCTCAAACCGTTCACTGTGTTGGTGCCAATATCAGCATCGATCTTTATTTTCTATTTAACACTTTGTGCTTCCATCTGACCCACTATGCACACCATAAATGCTCCTGCTGTAACATCAAGTCTAGTGCATGTATTCAGTGTATCTGCAGGCTAGTGAGGAGGAGACCTATGGGGGACGGCCTGGTGTCAAGAAGGACAGCAACAAAGACACTATCAGGGACAGATTTATATTCTGATCCAGGGACTGGACTGCTAAGGACTGTCTACTTTCTGATCACTTGGAGAGTCTAAAAACAATGACTGTAGAAGACTAAACCAGTGCTCCCATCAGCCCTGTGTCCTGACAATAATAAAGCATCATGAGACCATTGTGTTGGGTTGCTTCTGTAACCTCCTTCAGAGTGTGCACACATCACCTAGGTGCATAGGAGCTGAGAGAAATAACAATAACTCAGTGACGCTGGAAGAAGTAGGAAACTAACTTTTAGTCCAAATATTATTTAAAAAATTAAAAAAGGATTCCTCAAGTTCAAGATCAATAAGTCGGGGGGAATAAGTCCAGTTCAAGGAAGATGTCTCAACATTTTAAACTAAAATAAACAAGTAGTGACTTAATCCAGTTTACATTGATTGACGTTCTGCAAATAATCAAAAACACCTGGATGAATGTGCTGAGTAAGCCATCAGGTTCATTGTGACCTTAAATGCTTGAATAGAGAACAAACTGAACTTAAACCTCTGACTTTAATGGAATCATTCAGTCCTGTTTTAGATGCTTTAGTCGTTTATTGATATCCGCTCATTTCAGCGATGACATCACCTGGCTGTAAATGCTAATCTTCAGTGAGGGCGTGACATAGAGCGGTACATGACTAGAGTGACATCACTGTCCATGCTCACGTTGCCTTTAGGTTAAAAACCAAACATACACGCTCTGAAACCCAGAGCAAGATCTCCCAAACAGAAACAGATGAGATGACTGACTCTGCAGATGGCAGCTCACTGTCATCCTGCTGAGTTGGGCTGATATAAGTGCTTCAGTCCAATTTAAATAATTAGCCTGGCCTAATTACCTCAGAAAATGATGATCAGATATTTGGATCCAACCAGGCCTTTAGGATGAAGTCAGACACATTTCTCCTGTTGTTGTCGTCACAGTCTGTTATATATTTAACTCAATCAGTATAAACAAACTACTAGGAGGAATACTTCTTCCTGCTTTAGCAGGTTTATTTAAACAATGTGTAGATCTGTATTATAGGGAAATGCACATGTTTATGTTTATGTGCTTAGCAGACACCTTTATCCATCGGCCGATTTCCATGAAAAAACGTGATCAGAAAATTCCGATAATCTCCTTTCCACGCCGATCATACCAGCCGATCTATAGATCCTAAACCAGAGGTCACTAGGCACAAAGCAAATCCGCAAGTTCACCCGGGACTCCCCGCCCCCTGAGCAGACCACACAATTTATGGTTGGTTCGGACTTGGAGCTCAGTCCTGGAGGCCAGGTTAGGCTGCGTCTCCTCACTCAGCTCCAGAGAGTCTGTTGTTGCTGCTGCAGCACGTTACGCATGTTCCCCATTGGGAGGCTGAGGTAAGTTTGGGTTTAAATTAATGCCGGAGTTGGCTTGCTCATGCGCCGGGAGGAGAGGAAAGCAGCGCATCATGGTGCAGGTGGATCAGACAGGTGGAGGGAGGAGGAGCTCAGAGAGCAGCAGGTAGACTCTTTAGTAATGATCAGACCATTGTCAGTAATATGTTTGTTATTACTGGACATAACCAGAGGGTCAAAACAATGTCGACTTTTCTGCGTCTGATTAGCAGTAGAGAAAAAAAAAACAAGTTTTCTCAAAACATGATGTCAACCACAAACTAATTAATGAGGATCTTGTGCACAAGAATATATGTTTAATATACAGTATATATAAAAATAATAGATTTCTATATGGATAAAAATTACAGATTATAAGGATTGGAAATATATAATATATTTCCATATGGATGGATGGATGGATAGATGTGTACATGGTAGTTTCATGTTTTTGTATTTTTTCATCCTAGAAAAAGTCAGAAAAACCCGTTTTTGTCCAAATGAAGGAGATTTATGGTTCATTTTCTACAGATCAAGTAGCCTTTAGCCCTCATCATCACTACAATGTGACATTTACAGTCAATCCATGAGATCGGTATCGGTGATCGGCTCCACGTGATTGGAGCCTCTCTAGTTCATTCAACCTTATATTTGGTTTTTACATTGAATTCTATGAAGCACAAATCCCAGCAGCAGCAGCAGCAGCAGGGTGTTGCTGTTTTCAGCAGGAATTTATTAACATAATGACCAAAACAACCAAGAATTGCAAAACTGAAGAAGATTTATAAAATAAGAAGAATTGAGCTGTGGTGAATGTTGATGACTGGAGCAGGAGTCCACTCTGGGTGTGGATCCACTGGGACTGAACTGATCAGAATGGATCCACTGGGACTGAACTGATCAGAATGGATCCACTGGGACTGAACTGGTCAGAATGGATCCACTGGAACTGAACTGATCAGAATGGATCCACTGGGACTGAACTGGTCAGAATGGATCCACTGGAACTGAACTGATCAGAATGGATCCACTGGAACAGATCAGAATGGATCCACTGGGACTGAACTGATCAGAATGGATCCACTGGAACTGAACTGATCGGAATGGATCCACTGGAACAGATCAGAATTGATCCACTGGGATTGAACTGATCAGAATGGATCCACTGGGACTGAACTGATCAGAATGGATCCACTGGAACTGAACTGATCGGAATGGATCCACTGGGACTGAACTGATCAGAATGGATCCACTGGAACAGATCAGAATGGATCTACTGGGACTGAACTGATCAGAATGGATCCACTGGAACAGATCAGAATGGATCCACTGGAACTGAACTGATCAGAATGGATCCACTGGGACTGAACTGATCAGAATGGATCCACTGGAACAGATCAGAATGGATCCACTGGAACTGAACTGATCAGAATGGATCCACTGGAACAGATCAGAATGGATCCACTGGGACTGAACTGGTCAGAATGGATCCACTGGGACTGAACTGATCAGAATGGATCCACTGGAACTGAACTGATCAGAATGGATCCACTGGGACTGAACTGGTCAGAATGGATCCACTGGAACAGATCAGAATGGATCCACTGGAACAGATCAGAATGGATCCACTGGAACAGATCAGAATGGATCCACTGGGACTGAACTGATCAGAATGGATCCACTGGGACTGAACTGATCAGAATGGATCCACTGGAACAGATCAGAATGGATCCACTGGAACAGATCAGAATGGATCCACTGGGACTGAACTGATCAGAATGGATCCACTGGGATTGAACTGATCAGAATGGATCCACTGGGACTGAACTGGTCAGAATGGATCCACTGGGACTGAACTGATCAGAATGGATCCACTGGGACTGAACTGGTCAGAATGGATCCACTGGGACTGAACTGATCAGAATGGATCTACAAGCTGTTAAATCTACATTACAGTTATTTTGTCAGAACCTGCTGCTGATGTGTTTTATATTGACGTATCTGGTGATTTTTACATTCCTAAATAACCAGAGAATCCATGTTAGAGGGAGTGTCATGAGAAGTGAATGTTAATATAAAAGTTTATAAAGCCAATATTTTAGGATGGCAACAGTTTTTTCTTTCTTTGCTCATCAGCCCAGTCGGACATAAACCAGACAGCTGTTCAGGATAAACACAGGCTAAAGATTTATAACTTTCTCACAGAAACACTTCAAATATAAAAAACCCTTTAAGATTCATTTGATTTTGAATAAATAAAATGCAACAGCTGTGTTTAAAGATTTATTATATAACTATGTTTCCACCAGAGCTTCTTTCTCTCTCAGGTCTGGATTTCAACGCAGTCTAAAGGAGGAGCTGCTCTTAAAACGGTCTGTTTTTTAATTTGTATTGTATATGTTGTATAAAAGCACTAATAAAAACAAAGTGGAAAAAATACATAAATAAAACAGTCTGTCTCAGGAAACCTGTTCATTTAAATGGATGCAATTTTACCGGGAAGAAAGTCAAAACCCTGACATGAACGTTGCCAGTAGATCTGAACAGAATCTGGGTAAAGTGCAGCTCCAGCCCCACTCAGTCTCCATCATGTTTTAACTTCTTTTACAGTCAGAAAAAAAGCTCAAGGATTCAAAAAAGGACAGAAGTCTGATTGTTTTTAATCAAACTGCATGTTGATAATAATCAAAGTTCAGTCTTGTGCAGCCTTGAATAATGAATAATCTCACTCTGAACACCATAGATGCCAGCTTCCTCTACCTGTAGTATCTCTCCTCCCAAAGGGAGTCAGTCTGTAGTGAACACAGATCTACAGGCTGCATGCTTCAGAGTGAATGGAGAGGAACACCAGGCCGTTTCCACTATTGTTCCAATATATTTAGAAGCTTTACCGTCAGTTTTCCTGCCCTCTGGACAAAATAAATACAGTAACACGAACCTTGGTATCCAAGTGCCAAGCCAACGGTTTTATAGAAATCAAAACTGATAGAGATCATTAAAATGGGAGTGGAGTGGAGGGTTCAAACACTGAGGGATACGTTTCATTACTGAGCTCAAGCAGGGAGAGAGAACAGCTGGTTCTTTATCAAGACTCTTCTTTTATATAAAAAAGCTCTTCTCAGGCATTACTGGAGAATTGGAAACATTAATAATAAGCTCTGATGCACCCCTCCCCCTCCCCAGCCCTCCTTCCTGCCCTTCCTCTTTCTTTCTTGTCCACCACCTCCCTCCTCCGTCTCCCTGGCTCTCGTTCATCTTCTCTCTCGCCACGCTTCACATCTCATTCTGATCAATGTCTCCTCCAGAGAACTTGGCTGAATTCAGATGAAATGCTCTGTGCTCCCCTCACAAATCACACCTGAAAGTCTATACATCTCTCTCTGCTTCCACCTCAAGATGCTTTTCTTTCTGAATTTTTATCCACTCATCTTTAATCTCTCTGTCATCTCTGTTGAAGCTGGTCGTGTGAAGAGGGAGGTTACCAGGAGGAGAAACCAGTGATTCACCTGTGCTGACCAGTACAGTCCTAACTGGACCGGACTGTTTTGACCCCTAACAGACACACACATGGAAATGAAGTGAGTCATCGTTCTCTACCGGCTCTGCCTTCTCGTTTTCAGCTGTGAAACGCTCACGGTCCAACCCCCTGTAAAGACACACTCACGTCCACCACCTCCATGCACACGTCTAAACAGTGAATCAGGTCTGACTGAAGCCAGTGGTCAGGAAGTCAACAGCAGTCTGCTTAGGTTTAAATCTTCTGTGTTTTTATTACTTTGAATTAACCTTTATTTGTCCTCTAGAAACCAACATTTTAAACATCAACATTTCATGTTTCCATCTACTTTTATTGACTTGAATGAGGCCAGAATACCTTATTAACAGACATTTAGTGTTTTTGGACCCAGAGTCTGCAGATCTAGTGAGACTAAAGTCCCTCTGGCTGAGTCAACATCTAATAACGGATTAACAGACAGAAGCATAAGAGAACAATCAGAGTTTACCATGAAGCAATGTATGAACTACGTCAATAAACAACACCTAGAAAAAAGTTCTGTTTTCATTTCTAACTAGAGCAATGCCATGTCTGTTACAGGCACACTATGCAGTTTTTGCTTGTTTTAGCTCCCCCTAGTGTCCGTTTTAAATCACTGTCATAAAACCGTTAGCATAGTTTCTGCTCAGAAAGCCCTAAATCTACCTGTTAAATGTCTCCTCAGCCTTCACTGCTTCCTACTGGAGCGGTTCATCACTCAGTCAAAGAAATCAGCTGTTCAAGCAGGGAGAGATGGGAAAAATCAGGAATCATGAGCTAAAAACACTCCGGAGCTAGCATAACAGCTAACCACATTGGGTTAGCCTAACCCTCTGAGATACGTGACTTTGTGAGACTTCAGGGCACCGGACCAGAGACTCAGAAGTTACAAACGTGGTATTCTGGATCCAAGCAGCAGATGGAGCTGAGGGACTTTTATTAACCTGTAAAAGATCAGATTAGCTCAGACTGGATTAGATTAGCTCAGACTGGATCAAGATTTAAAAATATGAAAAATGTACATGGTGTGCCTTTAACATGGAGACAGCAGGACTTAAAGCTCATGCTGCAGCCAGCCACAAGGGCAGCTTAACGTTCCACATTTCACTCCTCCTGTTTAGTTGAATAGTTCTGAGGTTGTAGATGACTAGACATGATTAATGAAGACAGAGAAATGAGTCAGCAGCACTGTGTTTAACAGGTTTCAGACATATCTGTAGGATGTTTTTATATTTGAAGTGACTGGATCTGATTTCTTGTTTTTTAAGACACTGTGCTTCTCATTTGAGGATTTTTCTAAAATAAAACTAAATATTGTGCAGACGTTCCAAACTGTTAAATTGTAGAGTTTCTTCATTTCTGTGAGTTAAATCACGTTAAACCACTCCTCCCCTCCCCCCACCTGAGGGTCTCTGGGCCTGGTTTGAATATGTGCTTTGGTTTGTTCTAACAAAGCAACAAATCAAGGTAACCCTGCTGTTTTTGTTGGTCTCTCTCATTTTTGAAACATCTCTATATTCATATAGAAACCATTCAGCAAAATGAGTAAAAAACACTGACAAATACAAATAAAGTCTTCTAAATAAGAAACTAGTAGGTTTTAGTTTTCAGCAGCACATAGCATCAAATCCATTAGAATGAATGCGGATTATTAGATAATTTATCCCCTTATAAAACATTCAGTTTATCATGTATTTTTGGAAACAAAGAACAACAGAAAATATCAGATTATTTTTTCTTCTGATAAGAAAAAACACATATTTGAAGAGAAAAGGATGAATAATACAATGAGAATACATCAACATTCTGAATGTTTTGGAAAGAAGGCGAGCTGCTTGTGGAGAAATGACGGCTCCATGACACGATTACAAATGACCAAGAAATGTTAAGACAACATATTTTAACCAACCCCCAAACCACATTTAAAGAAGAATAGATGGTTTGAGCTGGGAGGAGGGAACTGGTAAACCTCCAGAAGCCATGCAGGTTACAGGTCAAAGGGCTTTTCACTCTAATCAACTTTGGGCTCTTTTTTCTATTTTTTGCTGTTCTGAGGCTACAACATTTAAAGGTTACACAGAGTTGTTTTAGTATGTGTCATTTTTAACCCTCTACTTTTTAAGGAATCATGTTTATTCTTATGAAAATTTCCAGTCCAACCTCAAATAAAGAACACCATCAGACCGTTTAAATCCAGTGTGTGATGTCATGTTGATGTATCATCAATTCAAAGAAACGTCAACGGAAGCTAAACCTTCTGCACAATCCCCCAGACCTTCCTGTTCCTAGTCCATTTAGGGCAGCGTGTTAACCAACCATCACGTCCACATGGTGGAGGGAAATCCCAACGCTGTGAGAGCAGCACAAACACAACGAGCTCTTTACTGCCCCTGGGGACGGAGCTGGGTGTAGGCTCTACATTGTTTGGAGCAGATCGAGGTCATCTGGACATTCTGAGAACCTCTGGGGAGAATTACCAGCTGCTCACTCAAACACCTGTTCTCAGAGTGAGGATCCACATTCTGTGCAGGTACTGACCAGTCTGGACTCACTCTGGCTTCATCTTTCGAAGTCAGTTTTCTTGTGTCTCCAGATGTAAACATCAGACAGACTGTTATTACTTTCTACTCAAGAGTGCCGTTGTTATCCTTTCATTCTCATCCTGATAGATGCAGGATACGAACCAGAAGGTTCTGTTCTGGTTCCTGAAGAACCAACCGGCTGTGATTCTGTTTATGTAATGGCTTTATGTGTTTGAGTGATTCCCACTTCAGGATGGTATAAAGTTCACAACCCGACACTGGGAAAGAAATAAAACACCAGAGAGAATAGAAGTGTGTTGTATTGAAAACAAATGGAGCCAAAGGCTATGTGTCTTCTGCTGTGCGTTGCATTTTAATGAGACATGATGTAAATGAAATCACCTACGTCCATCCGTTGATGCTCTCTTTACTGTGCTATCTCATTTTCTTGTCATGTTCAACTGGTAAAGAAAAATAAATGATGCTGTCAGAACAAATCAGCATCTCCTCACACAAACCAGGTCTAGTTAGGGAAAATATTCAAAAATAATGTCTTTCATCAATGAAATATTAAAATATTAAGAAGTAGAATATAAACAATATATAAACCCCATCTCATAATAAAGGAGCTACAACAAGCCCCTTAAATGTGTCTCTTCCTGTATCAGACATCCACAAACTTTATTTAAAGGGACTGAATGCAGGATTTTAATCAAAGTCATCCTGCAAGTTCAGTTTATTTAGGTTAATGAGTGATGAAGCATTTTAAATCAAAAAGAATGAGTCAACCCATGGATCATTCCATTGTCTTGAACAGGCTGTGAGCTGTCAAATGTTCTGCAATTCGGGGGCCGAATTTCCCGCGCTGTCCTACGGATGTGACGTCAACTGACGCTTATGCTCGCTCTTGAGAAAAGTAATAAGAAATTTATATCCAGAATGTTGCAGCATTGCACCGTTGTGTTGTGTTGCTTCCTTATGGCAGTATTTAAACATTTTTGTTGTCTTTTTGGCAGTGTTTATGGAGCTGAAAGCCTCTCTGACGGATTATAGGGGTTCACAGAGCCAAAGGTTCTGTTATAAATCAGCGCAAAGCGATCTGTGGAAGTTACTGGGCCTCGAGAGTTTAGGCCTCAAATCCCCGGGTGTTTCCTGGACCTCAGTCCGCCTCACAGTGCCTCAAAGGCAGGTGTGCTGCGCTGCGCACACGGCTCCTCTGCTGTTAGCGATCACAGCCTTTTGGGGAGAACCGTTGAGAACACCGACTAGTTACAGCTTTCACTCGGACTGGGCCGCCTAGTTCTGCCTAGAGTTGTGTGTAACCGGTGCTACACAATAGAACTCCACACAGCGGAGAAGAGAGACGGCACCGGAGCAGGAACGTAGCAGCTAGCGAGATTAGCCATGTTAGCTCCACTCGGTCCCAGTGTGTGTGTGTGTGTGTGTGTGTGTGTGTGGCGCGGGGCATTGTTTTACCATATTTTCTTTTGTATTAATAAAATGTGTGGTTATTTATGGAATCATGTCTCCACTTTCCTTTGGTTGAACCTTTATTATGAAATAGTGAGAATTTCGTGCGCGCTCTCGCTCAAGGCTGCAGCTATTCGGAGCGCCGGGGGTGGCGCTCTAGAGGTTCATTTATGAAAGCTGCATCAAGTCCCTTTAACTCTTTAAATTCATTCAACTTTTGAAAAAACACGATTGTTTTTCTGGGCCAGCTCCTCCTTCAGACCAGATAAAGATCTCCAGGATGTTTGTTGAAGTCTCCAGGTGTGGACTAAGAATGTAGAGGAATCACTGTTACAGGTAACATCATGCTTAAAGAAGGAACAGCATGAAGGGTTCAGGTGAGAAACACACACATTAGCTCACAGCAGAGTGGGAAGGTCAAACTCCCAGTCTGGGAACTGGGACACCCTACAACCGAGCTAACGCTAACCACACACATGCTAACCACTAGAAATGACATCACTGTGTTTGAAGGTTAATATCTGATCAACAGTCCTTTTATTACTTAATTAAAAGGTTTGAGGAATGATATTAAGACATATTTATTGTTAAAAACTAATAATAGAGTTAATAAATGTGACATTTTGACAGGCTTTTATTGTGTTAGCCTGAAGTCTCAGTATGGATGAAGGGCAGAAAGAGAGATAGAGTTCATCTACCTTTTGTTTGTGAGCAGCCAGATAACCATGCATTTTCTCTGGCTGGAGGAAGGAGGGGCCACCGTGCACAGCGAAGCGAACATCCAGCATCCGCTCCTTCACATCCATTAGGCTGAAGATGTTAACTCCATCAGGTGGAACGGAGAGCATCTCAGACAGGAAGTCCACCAGCAGCTCAAAGCGGCTCCGCTGTTTCCCCCTCAGCTCAAGGAATTCCTTCGCTGTGATATCTGGGAAAAACATGTTCAGATTATAAACCGCTGAAGGAAAATGCACTCTAATACTCCAGATGGCGGTTATGATGACGTGGATTTCCTTCTCATGGGTAGGATGTGCTGTAGGCTTCCTCTGATTGTTTGTGATGAAATTCTAATATATATTTTTCTACATGTCATACTTTGAGGTTATTGAAATACAAAATGTTTTTAACTGAAAGTAGCAAAGTAATAGGTTTAGTATGTCTGACTTATTGGATCAAATCAAACAAGTCATCATTCACAAGCAAAGCACAAGTCATGTGTCAGTTTGAGTTTGTAACAGGAGCACACATTAGTGCTAGCACTCAGCAACACACCATGACTATACCCGGAAACAGGAGGACTTCTCTGACTGGGACCATTTCCTCTTGGACATGGACAAACTATCAACACTGGGAATCTTTCTTCTTGTAAACTCATGAATACATTAGTTGTTGCTCATGGTGACAAATGCAGCAGTAAATGACTCTTAAAGCGGCACTCCGGAGGATTTCATCAGGAGAGCAGTTTTTGAATCTAGCGTCCAAAGGCTCCTCCTCAAAACATCTCGACACGCGCGTCCGGTCGCGTGTGCGCGCGTGCACGCGGCGCATATACTTCGGATATGAACTGTACAGCTCAGTGTGTAGGGTTTAATCACTCACAGTTCACAACTCTTATTCCAACAATACTACGAGGGTCTGATGAGCCCTCTCTGTCCCTGCTGCTTCTGATATTAGCTCTGTTAGCAGAGAGCTGCTGCTGGACTCTGAAGCTGAACTTGACTCGGCCCTGGATGAACTTTCTGACCAAAATAAACGCGTAACCCTGTCAAGCCTTGCCATTCTGTGAGGTGAAAGGTTTAAAAATAAAAATAAATCCATCTTTAGCTGGGGAATGGTAGGTTTTTAGTAGAAATGAGCTTTGAGTCCTCAGTGAACGGCAGAGAAACACACGGAGCGTCCTGTACGACAGCGCCCCCTACTGGTACAGGTTTGGTCGATGCGCGTGCATGTTGAGAGAATGCAGACATTTGAATTTCATTGGCTGAAAAATGTCGGCGGCAAGAAATAATGGAAAGGGGTCTCTAGGAGGAAGGAGGGTCTTCATCAGAATGACAGATGTTGTGGAACTCAACCCATAGATCATAGTTTAGACCTGAAATATCATTTAGAACATTTAGAAAACTTTGATACAGAGAAAAATGCTCCAGAGAGCCGCTTTAAGTAGCCAAAAAATTCAGTGTGTCAGAGAGTGATGACAGGAGGTGGAGAGCCCAAAAAGAAAGACTCTAAAATGCTAACAGGCACCAAAAAGCTAACAGTGGTCCCCAAACCAGACCGTCTGAAGAACCTGACAGGTGAGTCTGTAGGAACACCGCTGAGAAAAGAAGGGAGGGGCTGTCCATAACGGCATTGCTAACAATTTATAATATCGTTCTGTTATAAAGCCTTTATAAAGCATTTGTAAATGATGAACAGAACATTTATAAACTATTTATTAGTGATTAACACATAATTTACAAGCTCTTTGTTAATGATGGACAGAACAATAAAATATGTTGTTAATAGGAATTTATAAGCTGTGTTAACTATTAACTAAACATTTATAAGCTGGTTATAAATGTTAACTATTTGTTAATAAAAAACAGAATGTATAAACAACTATTTGTTAAGGATGAATAAAACAATATGTGTTGTTAATAGACATTTATAAGCTATGTATTAAATATTTAAAAACTATGTAATGTGTTTGTTAATGATGAACTAAACATTTATAAACTATTTGAGTTTCCCCTTTTAGGGGAAGTTTTCTGCATCCCCTAAACGAGTCATTATTTATCAATGACCTACGCACCCTTTATAAATCTTTACCACTGTTTACAAAGTATCTGTATTAGTATACAAATCATTTACTAAGTTTTCTGCATCCCTTAATTTAAAGTGTAAACAAGTCATTATTTATCAATTACATTGAAACCAGACATGATTATTTTTATGGTATGCCATAAAGTGTTTAATTCTGCTTGTACATTTTACCCTATTTAAAATAAATGAATATCTGTTTTTCAAATAAAAGATCTTCATAAAACATGAGATTTATTAGTCAACATCTTTTTCCAACAGCTGAAGAAGGGGGTGGGGGTTGTCTTATAATTAGGGATGGTAAAGGATTGCATTAATTGTAACCTGACTAAAACAACCTGCCATGGACAGGACGCCCCCTCATGAGTGGAGGTCAGCGTCCGATAACAACTGGACACTATTCAATGCTGTACTTGTATTCAGCTGGTATTAATCTGTGTGAGTGCTGTGGACATATTATTACTCCCTCCCTCCCTTTTGTTGCCTTTTCTTCTGCTTCCATTTTTTTCTTTCCTTTGATTGTTTTGCCCAAATATTGTATTCCCGATATTGTTCTGCCCAGAATTGTTGTTTTTTGCCACAGTGTCCCATTTACAATGTAGACCCCTGCTGGTACCCCACGTCTCTGTTTTGATTCCCAGTGTTTTTATGTTTTGTTTATTTATTTTAAAGCGCGTTGTGATGACATCTGTGAAAGGGGCTGTATAAATAAACTTTACTTATTAAAGTTGGTCTTTTTACAAATGAATTGATGGAAGTTTCTCTGTCTTCAGTGTGTCACTTATGGATGAGAGGATTTAAATAATTCACTGGAGATGTATTGCTGAAACAACCACCTGTGTTACCTTTGTGCCTGACATGGATGTGAGTGTTAGAGGACAGAGTTCAGTGTTGAGTGAGTGTAGGAAGTCAGAGTGGGAGTTAAAACATTCACCATGCTGAGGAAGATAAACAGAACAGCTAAGCCACTAAAATTATTTATTCATAAATCAAATCAGATGAGTAGTAGTCAGTAATCCGTCAGGTTTTCCTGAAACGAAGCCTTTTCTGTTTGCTGCTGTTTGTTTTAACACTTTATTCTTATTTTCTTTACTTAAATGTGCTACAATAAGAGGAGATCTGAACACAGCACCACTTCACTGACAAAAAAAACGTTCAGGTTACCATGGAGATACTCTGCTTTGTTTGTTTAATCACATTAGTGTTAATGAATATTATTTTAATTAATCTAACTGGGTTGACTTTCTGTTTGTCAGAACTAAAGATGCACGAAGCATCTCGACCTTCTTCCACTGATCAAAAGAGAAGCTAAAACATCTCATCTACACGAGTCAGATGTCATTAAAACACTCCTCTGAACACATGTTGTTTTTATTTTAAGGATCACATAATTAATAACAGATAACTGAAGTGTACATTTTAATATCTGAGCTACACATCAGGAGATCGCCTGACTCAACAGGTCACCCCCTCAGTAGAAGTCATCTGAGACGTTCTTTAGTCAGGACAGCACTCTGCAGGTGGATAAATGGGGGGGGGGGGCGCTTCACACTGAAAATACAGCTGACCACTTGGGGCGGGGGGGTTGATTTACGCTGTACTTTTCTCTAACTATTTCATCCAAATTTGGGGGGGAGGACTTTAAAGGCATACTCAGTAGCCAGGTAAACAATGTAGCTTTTAACATTTTTTAAAAGCCTCTTAACAACGTTCTAACATAGTATAGCCATAAATATATTGTGGAGATTAAAAAAAAAACTGAAAGAAATCAATAAAGTAGTTGTCCCGCAGTTCTCTAAAAACTTCAGCCAATCCTATCGTTCGGACCGAACGATAGGATTGGACAATCCAGCTGCCTGTCTGCATTTCCTCACTGCTTGGATTGGCATTAATCCGCCCGGACACATTTTGGGGCAGAACATCCCGGAAGTGAAAGTAGAAGTAGGACAGAGAGCTGGCGGGTGATTCCATTTTAAGATAAAATACCAGAGTCCCCCCAAAAAACACCTTTTCAGCTAGCAGGAAACTAAAAACGTTTGGAGGTGAAAAGAGGAAAAGCTGGGGGAACGTTTCTACGGCTGGAGTTAGACTCTGCTTTGTCACCTTTACAAACCGTGGTCCTATGTCGGCGGGAGGCTGGCGTGTGGATTTTACCCGACGGGAGGGGCGAGTTCACCGAGACGTGTTTCTGTAAACTAGCTAGGAGACCTCGTTTGTTTACCTGACTACTGAGGATGGATTTAATGTGTCTAAAAATCCTTTAATAGAATGTAATGAAAATATTCCTGCTTCAGCATTTAGACGGTCCTGATCGGTTCAGCTTCGTGTGTTTAACCATCTTTTAGTGGAATTGAGCTTATGACTGAAACAGCTGGTTAATGGTGTCTAACTTCATTTCATTGACTCAAAGAAAAAGCTTTAAAGCTGGAGCAGATCTAAAGCTACAATGAGGGACTGCTGTTTGTTTACCACCTTAACATATCTGTGAAAATCATTTTAGTGATATTGTTGTGGCCAATTTTGTTTATCTAAGTAAAGAAGCATTTAATTATCGTTTTAAATTTGCCTAATGCTTTAGTTCTTTTTTACCTACGTAAATGTTTAGACATGTTTTGTTTATCTTGTTAACCAATAAGCCCGCCCTTTAATCATAGAAAAGAGGTGTGGGGATGAGAGTTTTGTTGGAACAAATGTCAGGTGGGGCAAGGCAGGGAGTTAACAATTTTTTGACCACTTCGAGCTGTTAAAATCATTTTTTGGTTAATTTTCATTTAGGTTTATATTTTTGGACTATTTCTGTTACCTTTTAGGATTTGATTTTGTAAACAAACGTTTTTAATTTAAACTAAGAAGCAGCAAGTGCGTGTAATTAACACCCGTGACACCTGTCACCACCGTCGGCCTATTTTTGGTGTTATTTCGTTTGGAAACTCTCTGTGGAACTTGGAGGCCGAGACAGATATGTTTTGATGATGTTTGCTCAGATACATTTTGTTAATTTAGTGTTGCAGTAGTAAAGCTGCATCTACTTTGGAGGGAAATTATTTTAAAATCCTGACAAAGACCCCAAGTTTATCAGTGGATGAGCGAGACATCAGGTCCTGCATCGTTAAAGGGAGGGGGCAGAGATGGGTTAGCATCACTTAAGAACGTAGAGGAGGCAGAGCAGTTAGGTCAGACTTCATCCAAGTCAGGAAACGTTGGTAAGTTTATCCTTCAAAGGCAGAACCAAGTGGGCGGTTCATAAAATCATGAAGCTCTACATAAAGCAGGTAGGCAGGACGATTAGGTCAGTAAGTAGAACGAAGGAGACAGAACCTGAACGATAGGAAACACGACCAGGGGCTGAGAACAGGCTCAGCGGATACAGCTTGAGGGATTGAAGCAAATGTCAGCTCCCATTAGTCGGTCCGGTGGGAGAAACCAGGACGCGGGCAGACAGAGAGACAGTCAGGAGGGATGGAGGAAGGAGAGTAACTCCTAATACAGAATGGCAGCCTTTGCACCTGGCTTTGATCCAAGCTCACTTCGCACTCCTGCATTCTCCTTCCCAGAGGCTTCACTTGAGACGGTGCTCAGACTCTCTGCTTCTGGATTCAGGATTTAACACAGATAGGTGCTAAAAAATAAAAGAGATGAATATCCTGCTCACAGTTGTTTACTGTTGTGGAAGGTAGCCTGACAAGAACAAACACTGTTCTTTTTGAAGCTGTTCTGCTTTGCTTCCTTCAAAACGCTGCGGCGTGTTTGTGGTGTGTTGGTGGGTAGGGGGTGTGATCACAACACCTCCCTCTATCCTCTTCATCTGATCACTAAATCGACACAGATTCTTTTAATTTTCTAGTTGGAATTCAGGAATATTTTTAATAATGGAACAACCCCGTTAGGGAAACAGGTCGAAGCTACAGACAGATGTCAGAACAGACCCAACTTGTTCCCCAACATTCCCGCTCTGCATTATCTTCAGAGGAAGAATACTTTACAGATTCCTCATGGTGGAATAACATTGCATCAGCGTGCTGTTTGCAGCGAATCGACTGCTCTGACTGCTTTTCTGTTTCAGTTTTCGTTGTGCGAGCATTTCAAGGACGTTTTGTTTACGATGTTTCTACCTTTCCATCAATACTGAGGAAGCTGGAGAGAGTGAGCGGGAGCTTTAATCTCACAGAGGCAGATTTAAGCAACGCTTTCTTTGAGCTTCCTTGTTGCATTCCACATTTGTTCTTGAAATGGGATTTAGAATGTCAAGGAGGGTGTAAGTAATGCTATAAGTAGAATATTTTCATAATCCTTGAGACTGAAAATCAATGAGTGTTTACTCCAAAGATACACATGGAAAAAACAGGCTACTGTTAAATACCACACACACACACACACACACACACACACACACACACACACACACACACATTGACTTAACCTCAGGATGATGTCATTAATCCTGCTCTCAGTTTTAAAAGGACAAACTTTTTAAACTGATTCCTGACTGAAGGCAGGTTCAAAGTGATTTTAGCAGCTCATCCACAGCTGAGCCTGACACCAGCTCTTTGATGGCGCCATTAAAAAGTCCTCAATGAAGAAAGCAACCAATAGGAAGCAGCTGCTGACCGTCGTTCTATTCATACGGAAAAAAGAGGTTTGAATAAAAAATCACTGTGTCAGAAATCACCTGAAACCAGCATCAGTCTAATGTTTGGTCCATATTTATCACAAATCACACTTTGCTTTTGATCATTGGTTTGCTGAAACTGTTATTAAAATAAAACAAATTAAAATATTAGGAACAAACAAGAAGGACCTTTGTTTCATATTTTGTGGCCTCCCAGCCTTCTCTGGACTTCACAATGAGTAGTTTGGTTCGGGCGACCGGACGCCCTCTTTTCCCTGGACATGTTCACTTTTCATGTTCTGTCCAGGGTTTCCGAGATCAATGAAAATGTCCGGGTTTGATCGTTTTTCACTGAATAGGCATGAACTTAAAGTAACTGCTATGTGTAACCGGGGGTTACGGTGAGGGTCGCATCTCCGGCAGTCAGTGAACGTATCGGCACACCTGTCTGACATTTCTGGGTGATTGCGTAGCTGATAAAGACGGGTGTGTGGGAGTGTGGAGATCAGGTGGTTGGAGGTGAACAGAGCTGGTGCACGGTCGCTACTGTAATTTGGATTGAACTGTTGGGTTACTGTTACGGCAGGTCCGGGTGCAAGTGGATGTCCGTGTGAGTACCCATGTTTTCGTTATGTTTTGATGGAGCGGGTGCACGGAGGTTTAATGTGATTTGTTTCATTCATTGCAGCCGTGCCCCTGCTGCTCAATTTATGCGGGAAGATCTGCATTAAACTGCGTGACTCACGCCGCTGCATTTACGTTGTTGCGTGTGGGTGCAGGTTTGAGGATCTGGCGCACCGGTCAGTTGCTGCTTCAGTTTAGCCCTTAGAGGAAGGGGGCGGGGCACGAGAGAGCCAAGTCTCGGTGCAGGAGTACGCTCCCGGTTAGTTGGTTTTAGAGGGTTTATTAGGTGTTTTGGGGGGTTTTCCTGAGCTTTAGTTTAGTATTTTTCTTTTGTTACTTGTGTGTTTCCATTTATTATTTTCTTTACTAAGGTCAGTTTAGTTGAGGGTTATTTGAAACTGATGTTTTAAATTAATTCTAAAATAAAGACTTTGTATTCTTCTACATATCTGTCTTGGTTCTCTTTGCGTTACCAGACCTTTATACGGTCTTAAAGCGTGCTAAGGGGCCTTGGCCTTCCCGGTGTCATTACATATGAATAAAGCAATCTGTGTTTCATGTAACATCCCTCTCACAGACAGAACAAACAACATTACAGTTTCTTTTGCAATATAACGTTAACACTACTTTAAAAGATTTTCCTGTAGTTACTGTCGGGCGGTGATAGTGTATTTGTTAAGATGCTAAGCTTCCAGCCTGAAGGTCGTAGATTTGAATTCAACTCCTGTTTTGATGATAAATTATATTTTTGAAAGGCCTATCTGAAGGTTTTTACTGATCTATTCTTCAAAACCACACAAAGGCTACATGGTTTAAACAGGTTGAAGTCCTCTTTAATTAAACAGAATCTAAATGTTTCACAACTGAGCCAAGTGTCCTCTTTTTTGAAAATCAAAATATGGTCACCCTCAGTTTGGTTCATTCCTTCTTTGCAAACTGCTCCAGGTCTGAAGGGGGCGTCACCACACTGCAGTGATCAGATCTTTCCTCAGATCTCCAGTAGGATTATGCTCTGGGCTCACAGAAGATCACGTGACACTAGCCCAGTGTTTTGTTTCTCAGCCTTTAGTTTGTGCTTTTAGCTGAATGTTTGGGCTCATCACTTCACGTTTCCCTCCAGGATACCTGGAGAGTCTTGGAATTTTATTGGACCCAGCAGAGATTTAAGGTTCACATGTCAGATGTAGCAAAGCATCTCCAAAAGAAAATCAACCCCCCCCCCGCCCAATATTTCACTGTAGGTATGATTTTCTTTAGTCTAAAAGCAACATTTCTTCATGTTTAAATGTGCCATGTAGCTTCAGTTTCCTCTCATCAGTCCAAAGGACATTCTGCAATAAACTTTGAGGCCTCCCAAGATGCATTTTGGTCAATTCAATTCTGTTGTTTTACATGTTGTCTGTCAGTAGTGGAGCTCTGTTGGGACTTTTTCCATTGAGACCAACATGGGTTAAAATGTGGCAGATGGTGCAAGAAGAAAGTGGCACACCTGAACCTCAGAGTCAGCTGACAGGGTTGTTATCTCTGCCTCGATCAAGTTCAACACTTTAAAAGCCTTTCAAGTTACCTTAAAACCATTACGGTTCACTGGTGATCATTTAACAATTCATCACATTTCAGGAGCAATGGAGCACGGTTTCAATGACCTGTAAAATACCAACAAATGTCTCCTTGTGTTACATAATGTGTGCATCCATTTCCTCCCTTTTCATAAATAAAGAAATATTTGCACCTGCCCTATATTTTGCTGGCTCTGCACTTGGCGCATCATGAATTTACCTCAGGCCTCTATTAGAAAAAGAAATAATCCTTTTATCTGCTTACATTTGAGGCTTGACTAGCTCCTTTCTCTTTATTCTGTTCCTCTGCTCTCCTTTAGTGATTGGTGAGGGTTTGCTGGCCTCTTCGTCTGCTTTTATTGGATTTAATAATACTATCTGTAAAATCATAAGAATCCTTGAGCCATGTCCTATTTTTCTAAATGGAATTTAATTCTGAGAGGAGTGAGTTGTGCTGTACATCAGGTGGTGATGGATGCTGTACATCATGTGAGGGGAATGTGCTGGCTGAGCAAATCCACAACTAATTATTTTTCCAGTGTAAGTAATGGCAACAGGCTTTTCTGAGTGTGCAGTGACAACAGCTGACATCCCATGAGCCTCTGGGAAGCGGAATTAATATTAGGAGTAATCATTCTGGGAAAATACTCCTTAGCAGGACGTTGTAGCACAGCGAGGCAGAAGAAGAGTAAACAACAATCAGCACATTTTCTATAACTTGAGACAAGTCTGCAAATAATGAGCACATTCGACACCTTCTTGTCAGCAGGACTCATCTCAAATTGGTGTTGTTGTGGGTCCATGAGTACCTGTTGCTGTTATGGTGCTGATGTGACCGCCCATCATTCAGAGGTGTTCTAGGCAGGGTGACAGCAAGTGAAGCTAGTTAAAGTGCACCTGGGAGGTTAGAACCAAAGGTGTCAGGCTCTTTGATGAGGTTTTCTAAACAATACATAAAAAGAGCTGCAGAAGAAACAACAACTGTAGGCTGGATGGTAAATGGAAACACAGCACTCTGTGTTTTTATTATTATTTCATCTGAAAGTTTTCTTTAAAAACTTTTTTAATAAGTTGGCGTTTGATCAACACTTGTCTTTCTCAGCTGACAGAACATCACAGGTCCAGTTTCAATAACTCGACCTCAGGCTTTCAGGCTGCTTGAAGCTTTGATGTGATCAACAATTTATTACAGCAAGATCAGGTCTCATTGAAACATAAACGCAACTGTGTAGTGCACACACACAGAGCACATTGACATATTAATAAACCTGACTCCTGACACCTCTCTCTGAATAAAAACTGAACTACGATGTATGAAAATCAGCCAGGAATGTCTGATGAGTCTTGTTAAGGGTTTCATTTAGTCGGATCGTATCCCTCTGGTGAATAAGTGTTCCACAATGCTTTAGAACAGTGCAGCTCGTTTGACGTCCACAATGGGAGTTTTTGCAGCCAAACTCCATTTCAAAGAAGGTTTTGACTGATGATCGCAGGTTGTTGCTGCAGACAGACACTAACATTTATATTAAGATGTTTACTAATGTGAGGCTTAACTATAGTACAGATCAGTTCAAATATGTAGCTTTTATTCAAATTCCCTAGTAAATAGAGCCGTTAACCCTCACTGACATTTATTAAAACGCAGCTTTCTGAGCACCATTCAAAAAACGTGAGTAAATCCAGCAGCATCCCTGAAATACGAGTGATCCAGATACATACTTGTTGCTCATGATAAACAAAGAAAAACAAAAAATTCAGATAATTTGAGGCTTTTCGTCTATTAAGACAAACATCTGAGACCGTTTTCATGTATCATATCTACAAAGATTAAAAGATCCTTTTTGACAAAATAGCTAATCAGTGAGAACTGATTTCTAAAAAATAATGACAAATATTTTAAACATGAAATAAATGACAGCATAAACATTCAGCCTTTTTAAAGGGACTGACATAATTCAACTGAGGTCTGGCCGATTGTTGCTAGTAGTCTCACAATTAGTGGAATGGAGATCATCTGAGGTCAGGGACTGTGTCTCGAGGTATTGTAGTATAAAGACACCTGTCTCTGGACGTCCATTCACTGGTGTTCCTGGTTAGTAACATTTATTTACTGAGCACTTTTCATAGATACAAAAAATAAACAATCCTCACAAAGAGCTGAACAACACAGGTCAAAACAGTATGAGCAAGATAAAAACATATCAGTATAATAGTGTGTGTGAGTGTATATATATATATATATACATATATATATATATATATATATATATATATATATACATATATATCTATATCTTGTATAGATATAGATATATACGTATAAGGTAACAAAAGGCCCCATTCCTCGACCTGGAGGTGCTGAGAAGCTACCCTCTTGTTCACAGGGATAAACCCCAACATACAGGCAGAGATTCTTGGGGCTAACAAGAAGACCGTCCTGGCCCTCGCCTTTCACCAGGAGCAACTGCAGCAAAGGAGTGTCCAACCCTTCTCAAATATTTAGGTTCCTGAGCCAAAACTGTGAGTCAAGGTGAGTCCAGCTATATCTAGCAAGTACCTCTTCCACAAGCTCCAGATTCTTCCCCACCAGAGAGGTGATGGTCAATGACCCAAAGCCAGTTTTCATGTCTGGGAATCAGATCACCAAAGCTATCACCTTGGTCTGTTACCTGATTCACAAACCACTGGACCCTTTATGCTCCTCCTGCAGGTAGTGAGTCCACAGGTGGATTAGCCTGGTTTGGGCTGGGCACTGCATGAGCAAAAGCCCGGCCACCAGGCCCCGACCTCAGGCCTGACTCCAAGGCAGGACCCCGGTTTCCCTACGGGCCAGGTACTCTGTTGTTTTCCTCATGAAGGGTCTTTTGAACTGCTCTTTGTCTCACGCTTCACCTAGGACCAATTTGTTTTGGGAGACTCTACCGGGTCAAAAAACCCTGCTAGGACAACATAGCTCCTAGGGTCATTCAATGGTAAACAGCTTGTATTCATAGAGTGCTTTCTAGAGTGTTGAACACTCCCCAAAGTGCTGTGCAACACAAACAGTCATTCACCCATTCACACAGATGTGATCAAATACATCGTAGCCTCAGCTGCTCTGGGGCACACTGATGGAGGCGGGGATGCCATGCACCAGCGCCTGCCAAGTCCCTCTGACCACCACCAGTAGGCAAGGTGGGTGAAGTGTCTTGCCCAAGGACATAACGACAATGTAACCCAGCCAGAGCTGGGATCGAACCGGCGACCCTCTGGTTGCCAGACCGGCCACTCTACCAACTGATCTACACGCTGCCCCATGTATCAGTAATGTGATGGTTCAAGGAGGATGAAGGTGGATGAGATGGAAGTGATTCTGTATACAACAACTGTTCTTCACCAATCAAAGCCTCATAGGAGAGTGGTAATATTAAAGCCAAAAGGCATGTTGGAGACTCCATGATCAAGTGGATGAAACTATTTGTTGCAAAAGTCTTTGTCAAAGAAGCCAAATAATGTTGCTCATGATTGATTTATAAATGCAATAAAAGGGAAAAACATCCAAGAGGGTGAATCCTTTTTACAGGCACCGTAACTGGATCCTGATGCTGGTAAGTGCTTGGAGGCTAAGAGCTTGGGGAACAGGATGCTGACAGATAGAGACTGGTGAGGATGCAGGACAGCAATGTATGGATGAAGAAAAAATTTGGGGAACATCAGTTTGGTGAGAGCATAACAACATCATGATTGTCTTTACACTGAAAAGGTTTTCCATATTCTCAATAATCCAGCTTTATTGTTATAGATTATGTACAGTATACAGAGCCTAGCAGGGTTGTAAACTTGTGCAAAGGTCTGTTGGAAATGAAAAAAACATGGGCCAATAACTGACTAAACACAGGCAGAGACAACCTCAGCCTCTGAACATCAGGCCAATAAAGACCTCTGAGTTGATAGAGGGGGTTAAAGGACAGCATGAAGGAGGTTAAATGACCCCAAAGCCAGGGGCTACAGGCGGGAGAGTCTGTGGATAGTCAGTCCTACCTGCCAGGCGAAGGGACCCTGAGTTGTAGATGGCATCATCTCTGAGCTCCTTCACGTGTACAGTAACCATGGAAACAGCATCTGGCCAGATCCCATCTGACACTCGGACCTGGAACTGGTAGGTGCCCGGTGGGGTGTTTTCTTTGATGATAAGAAAACCTGTCCGCTTGTTCAGGATGAAGTAACTGAAAGGGAATAAAACACATTTACCAATTACAGCTTTCTGTAGTCACTGGGTGTTTGGACACAGCCTGACGGTTTGATCACTCCATGAGCCAGCCTCAGCTGTTCTGTCATGACTCAGAACCTGGGGAGTCAACGTGCAGGATGATTAGCCTCAGACCTCAAATCTCACCGAGTCTATTAGACAGATTCAGTCCTATAGTTTGTAAAATGTCAGGATAGTAAATGGCTCATTGAGAAGAATCTTTTGGCTGCAACATTATTATCTGTGTCAGGTTCAAAGGGATGGGAATGGTCAGAATGAATGGATACAACATTATATATACATGGTGAGTTTCACAGCAGCCTGAACAGACATTATATATCATTTTTCTTCAATCGTTCAACACTGTAATCCGTTTTGAGTTGTACATTCTGCTGTCCGGCTGCCGTGTTCAAACTCTAAATACTGTTTTTGCATCAGGTTGCAACAGCCGTAAAGTCAAGTTAGGTTTATGGTCAAGGTAATAAATATCCACCCAGCCTCTCTAATAGTTGAATCAATACTAAATGTTTTGATATCTCAGGTTTTACATCCAGTGATGACCGAGGAACCACCGCTCTGCTCTGCTCTGCTCTCCCTGTACTGTGCATGCTAAGGATGGAGTTACATTCAGCTGAAGACTTGATGCAATCAGCTGCTATTCTTACATGGCCAACTTTAAACTAAATGTATTTGATAACATTCTGAATCAGTTTGTGTTGCACTGTAATTTAATTCAATTGGATGGTATGAAATATGTTTTGGACACAGCTGGACTGCATGATTCAGGGTATCCGAGGAGTCTTGAAAAGCATTATAAGGTGATAAATCCATTTTGGGGAATTCCAGACCCTTATAAAGTATTAAAAAGTCTGATCACGGCTTTATAAAGTCTTACATTTTGGAACGAAAAAATCTGAATTTGATGTCCAACAGTTTGAGTCCCAAAAACATTGTAAACGTGTGAATTTAGTCATTTTTATTTTAAAAAAGAACGGGAAACAAAGGGTGCGTTAGTAATCCTTCTCTCAGAGCACCAGGGCGGGCGGTGCAGAAGTTCAAAAGCACAATGTACGCTCTGGTGTTCCCGGTGAGGATTATGAATGCACCGAAATGTTAAGATGGAAGAGGATCTCAGTGAACGCTGCCGCATAACCAGAATGGCGGTGAGGTATTTAAAAATTGGAGATGGTCTTGAAAAAGTCTTGAAAAGGTTTTGAATGTAACTTCAAGATTCCTGCATATACCCCGTGATTAGACACGTTTTGTTTGGTTGTGAACTGATGTATGAAATAAATTAGAAGAGAATTTCCTGTTGACTTTTTTTGGTTCTTACTCTTGAACATGGACGTGAGATTGCTCCGAGCTGAGGAGAGGAGTCAGACCTTGAGATCTGTGTAACCCTCAGAAGGATCTACTGGCCTTCATAAGACATGACATCCTAGCTGAAGAGCTTCAGGGGACCGGGCAAGGTACAGGCAGTGGTAACGGTCATAAAAGGAAATGTTTGCTTCTTGGACAACAAGATGGAGGAATTTGGACTCTCTCATCAAAATCCAGTTGGGAGTGCAGAGATGTAGTTTAATATTCCTGACATCACAACTGGCCTGACAGGTTTTCTGGCGATACGTGTGGACTGGGACATTACAGCTAATGGAGTGATGTGCTTCTCTTGGTTGCTATGGGACTGTTTGTCTGCTGGGGAGTTCACTGTGGCCATAGATGTTGTTGTTTTGCATTCCACTAACGGATGATGTTCGGGAGTCTTCTCTGTGTCAGTCGTAGTCAGAACGGTCAGGTGATTTCAAGCTGGTTTCCTGAGATCTGGACCACACCTCTCTCTCCAACGCTCTTCCAAACTTTGATTGATTGTTTGATGGTTGATGATGGTTTGTGAGTTGTTTCTACAGGAGGAAGCAGGACTTTTTTTTGTGAATCACTTTGTGATTTTTTTTTCTGTGAAAGGTGCTATATAAATAAACTTACTCTGGACCTTGGTGTGGAGAATGAGTGTGGGTGAACTGGGCACTGGATTCCCACTTTAACTTATTTCAAATTCTTTAACAGACTTCAAATGTTTTATTCAGTATGCAGCATTCTTGCTGAATTTTGTAGAAAATGGTTGGGATTTTTTCTTGTTACTAGCGTAAGTCCCAGATCACTTTTGGGCTTTATCCTCCCGGGTTCTGAGCTTTTGTTTGGTGTGCATTTTTAATTTCCCACAGCTGTTTTGGATTAGCAGGGCCTCATAAACATACAAAACAAACATTGTTTTTGAACAATTAAAAGTTCAGAAGTAAAATAATAAATGTGAAAATTAAAAAGGAATTAAAATAAAGAAATAAAAGAAAAGAGAGTCTTCAGCAAGTTTAAACCGAACCGAATGAAGGGATAAGATTTAATAAAGCTAATGAAGGAGGAGTCTCAGAAGGCTGATGAAGATTTATGTTTGAATATCAGGCCATAGCTGCATTGGTTCCCTTAAAAAGTTGGCATCTGTTTTCTAGTTATGTGCTACTTATCATCTGAGACTATACTTTTATTGAAAAGAGATGCTGCGATGTTCCAGTCTTGTCCCTAACGTGTTGCTACACCAATTAGCTGAGCAGAGTGCTGAACTCTAAGGGAGATTTGCAGCTGAGATGACTGTTGAGTTTTCAGTCTCATGAAGGAGGAACTGGTTCTGTAGGAAAACCTGACAGAAACAACACATTTCTCTCTTTGCCTGGAACATTTTAAATTAAAGTCAGATTGACAGAAGACTTGTTCTGACAGGAAACGCTGATTTTTATTTCCTTCACTCTCCATTAAAACAATCTGCTGTTATCTATGAATCAGCATGGATTTTGTTTCTCTACTGTAACCTGATTTGTTCAGTTATCAGTGAATTTTGAATAGAAAAGTGTCAAATGACACGTGAAAATAGTTTGCTTTGAACATGCTGTGAGACTAAAACGCCTGAACTAACCATCAGATCCGTCATCATAGAACCTGGTACCTCTTAGTGGCATGTCAGGGGTTTTCGAGCCAAGAGAAATAGTCCTGATGTGTTGAACTTGGTAAAACCCTCAGGTCTGAACAATATGGCTGAAAACAAAACTATGCAGAATAAATAAACAAAGAAGGATCCTCGTCTCTTCCAGAAAGGTCAAAATTTGATTGGTTTGTATTAAACAAACATAAGGAAAACCATCAGACAAGAAGCGGTTCAACCTGGAAGCTAGTTCAGAGAAATAAATCAAAACAACTAAACTCAAATGGATAAAAGACTTGATTAATATAATCTACCAAAATGAAACTAAAGGTTTTTAGGAGTCATCCTGCTGCTACAGAAAGAAGAAACGCTAGTCTGAACCTGACAGCAGCAGTGACTTTTTGATTAACATATACTACAGCCATTACTCACAGAAAAGGCCTGAGCTGTGTGACGGAGGAGAGAAAATGTTGTCATTCTGGGTTCAGCTGAGCCTGGAAGATGGACAACGAGTTATAAAAGCTGCTGGCAGACGACTGTGTGTGGAAAAAGAATTGGCTCCCTCTCACTTTAGACAAAGGGAAGTCTCATGGAAAGCTTTTTCAAAAGAAACCAAAATCTCTTCATCAAATAACAAAATGTGCACACATTGAGATTTACCAAAGGACAACCAAGAGGACTCTCAAGATCAATCAAGGAAAACATATTGAAATGACAGCTAAATCATTATTGTATCATTTGAAATGACAATTATTACATAATTATAATAACAGAGGACCACAAGTCATTGCTCCAAATGTGATTTTCTAGATAGTTTTCATTCTGCCTCTCACAGTAGAGGTGTTTCTATGATAAAAATCACAGACCTCTCCACTATGGATGGGTCATGTCATATCATTCCCAGTAATACTGGTAAATGTTTCTTTCCTGGAAAAAAAATCCTGAAATGCAAATGTCATGGTGAAACTACGTTACCCCTCTACATACAGAGCAGATTACACTCAAACGGGTCCTGCAGCACTGAGTGCTAACAGCGGCTAACAGCTGCTAACAGCGGCTAACAGCTGCTAACAGCGGCTACTGCTATGAAATTAAGACAAAGTGAGCTAGGTCAGCATGGCATCACAGAGCCTCACACCAGTTGTAGTTCATAAGACAGAAAAAGCAAACACAGAAATGATTTTTTAATATTACTAATGAAGCAGCAGTAGCTTCATGCAAAACGTTTGTCTTGCAACCAGAAGTGGTGCTGGTTTGAGTCATCTGGTCATTGTTTCCTATGAGAAAAGAACTTCACCCAGTTCACCTGTTGGTGCAGGCCAGAGGGTCTGGTAGAGGTCTAAGGGTTTGGTGGAGGTCAGAGGGTCTGGTGGAGGTCAGAGGGTCTGGTGGAGGTCAGAGGGTCTGGTAGAGGTCTAAGGGTTTGGTGGAGGTCAGAGGGTCTGGTGGAGGTCAGAGGGTCTGGTAGAGGTCTAAGGGTTTGGTGGAGGTCAGAGGGTCTGGTGGAGGTCTGAGGGTCTGGTGGAGGTCTGAGGGTCTGGTAGAAGTCAGAGGGTCTGGTGGAGGTCTGAGGGTCTGGTGGTTTGATGGTAGCATAAAACATGTTTTTACTACTAACATAGTATAGCTCTAAACATATTGTGGCGATAAAAAAAAGAAAAAAATAATCAGGTGGTTCCCTCTCAGTTCTCTAAAAACCTCAACCAATCATTTGTTTCAGACCGAAAGCAGCTATTGGACAATCCGTCTGTCTATCGCCTGAAGCGCATCACTTCCTCACTGCTTGGATCCTCCATTAACGCTGCTGGAGCATTTTAAAGCAGAACATCCAGGAAGTGAGAGAAGGACAGAAACAGCTGTTAGCGCTTCAATTTTAGAAAAAAAAATACCAGAGTATTAAAAAAATACCACCTTTTCAGCTAGCAGGAAGCTAAAAACGTTTGGACGTAGAAAGAGGAGAAACCAGGGGGACGTTTCAGAGGCTGGTGTTTTGCATTCTACTGTTTTTGTAGTAATGTGTGGTCCCATGTCCAGAGGAGGTCCATAAGGATTATACCTGACGGGAGGGGTGAGAGCTCTGAGACGTTTTAGCGATACCTAGCTTGTTTGAAGATTTCTCAGAGCAGCTTTAAGACTTTACTAAATAACATTATTGTGCTACAAGTTACCTGTGTAATATTTTAATAGAATATTTCCAGCAATCTGCTTATGCTGTCAAATAAAACTCTTTTTGGTTGTATTTTGTTGTCAGATTTATCATTATTGTCAGAATACTCTGAAATACCATGTATTATTTTTGGGCCATATCACTAACCCCTACTCTGTCTTCCATTAAGTCCACTCTCACCACTTAGTTTTTCCACGTAAACATTAGAGAGCATCTTGATATCCTTCTTGTAAATTTATTACTTTACTTTAAATTAGTTGCATGTTTTTGTCATCATTTAACAACCACAGTAAAAATCTGAGGCCTTTCTGGGGCGGCACTAGCTCAGTTGGGAGAGTGGCCGGTCTGGTAACCAGAGGGTCACCAGCTCAATCCCCAGCTCTGGCTGGGTTAGATTGTCGTTGTGTCCTTGGGTAAGACACTTCACCCACCTTGCCTGTGTGAATGTGAGTGTGACTGTGTGTGAATGTTGGTGGTGGTCAGAAGGGCCGATGGTCAGAATGGCAGCCTCTCTTCTGTCAGTCTGCCCCAGGGCAGCTGTGGCTACAGACGTCTGTCGTAGTTTACCACCACCGGTGAGAATGACTGTGTGAATGAATGATGCAACTCTGTAAAGCGTCTTTGAGTGACCTAGAAAAGCGCTATATAAAACTGATGCATTATTATTATTATTTCTGGGGTCATAAATTTAAAACTGGTCCTGAATAGTTTGGTCTTCATTTCTTGTAAATGTATGGAGCAGCAGACCTGAGCCTGAACTATTTTCTTTTCTCTGTGACTCTCCTTTAACACACCAGCAGAATGTCACGCTGCTCCTTAATGACTCTGAAGTGGACCTGGAAGTGGTCCCTGATTAGGTTCAGCTCCTCAACCCAAGGATATTATAAACTCACATGCTTTTAGCTGCTGTCCAACTCCTCCTCCTCACCAGGAACAGTAATGTCAGGGCCTTCGTCTGACAGCCTGGCAGATACATTAAGTGTCCAGCTGGAATCATTAACCTGCTTCAGACTTTCCTGCAGACTGTGCATCCTGCTCTGAGCTTTAGCAGTGAGTGTGGTGTACTCTGCTTCTGGTGTGAAACAAAAGAATGATCCTCCTGATCAGTCAAGACACAATCTGCATTTCACAGCGATGTTTGTGTTTTCTGCCATCTGGCCAGATAAGTGGGCAACATGTGCTCTGATGGGACTGGTTGCCTGCTGAGAAGCTGGAGAGACAAAGAACGAACTCTGTCTCTTTTCTCTCTTTGACTTTGTTTTCTGACAACAAAATGCTGCAGCTAAATGTAAACAGTTAGAGTAGCTAGTTGCTCCTACTTGAATCAAAACACCGGCTGAAGCATCTCAGAGTGATGCTACCTTCAGCTCTGTTTGTTTCAAATAGGAGATCACAGAGAAAACAACAGAATTCAACAATGCTCTCGCTCCTCAGTGCTAGTGTGAACAGCAGGAAATCTGCATCACTTCACAACAGTGCCACACTTTCTAGGAATCAGAGGGGATATGGTGATGTTTGTCTGATAGTGGTGAGTATGGCAGTGTGAGGGACCAGACTCAGCAGATCTAGTCAGATTAGACTCAGGATCTGAACTCTGAGGCGTCTCAGATGGAGGAAGTGTCCTCAGGTGCTGCTGAGGTAAAGGTATTAAAACACAGAGAATACTCTCTGAATAGGGTTTATTCACGGTCACTTCCTGGTTACGATAGGCCGTCTCCCCTACCGTCGGCTCAATGCATTCCTATGGCAGATCGGACCAAATGGAATTATTTACGCGTTTTCTTCAAGACCTGCCGCGCATCACGGTAGACGATGTCCACCTGATTTTTGAAAAACACACAGACGTCTGTGAGCAAGCGGGTGAAGGACTTTAAGCTGTATATAACCAGCTTTATTCATGAATATGAAGGTAAGCTAACAGCGTTAGCTCGTAGCTTCCATCATCAAAAAACAGGGAGACAAATCTATATAGCCGTGATCGTGGGCTCCAACTGCTTCCCAACTTTCAACTTTCTCTGGTCTAGCTGTACGTTATCAGACACCAAGTCTTCATTCACCAAAAGAATAGTTGTTCCAGTGAAATAACACACGAACGGCGCCGCGCCTCCTCCATTAGCCTCCTCCTTTAGCCTCCTCCTTTAGCCTCCTCCTTTAGCCTCCTTTAGCCTCCTCCTTTAGCCTCCTCCTTTAGCCTCCGCCTTTAGCCTCCTCCGTTAGCCTCCTCCTTTAGCCTCCTCCTTTAGCCTCCTCCTTTAGCCTCCTCCTTTAGCCTCCTCCTTTAGCCTCCTTTAGCCTCCTCCTTTAGCCTCCTCCTTTAGCCTCCGCCTTTAGCCTTCTCCGTTAGCCTCCTCCTTTAGCCTCCTCCTTTAGCCTCCTCCTTTAGCCTCCTCCACTCGGCTCTTTGACTACTGTGCTGCAAAGTGCCGACTGCAGACACGGTGTGGTTAGAAATGATCACGTTTTCTCTTCTTAAGTTCACAATCCTTCCTTTTTGTAGTTATTTATTCAGTGGAAATGTGTGGAAACGGACTGATGAATTCTATTCAGCTGATGCGGTACACAACGGAACACAGCAGTGTTCAGCTGTCGAGGATTCCTGTCGCTGATACTTATATGATGGCTTCATTTCTTAGTGCTATAATATATATATCATACTGTACTATACTATACTATCACTCGGTTTGATTATAAACAATATCTTTAGCTGGAAATTCACTCTAACTCTGGAAATCTTCACGTTTCAAACGGAACCGGAAATGGTCCCACGAGTTAATTTTAAACCGGAAGTTCTACTAAGTACTCTGTGCAGAAAGCCTCTTGGTCTGAGCATAAATCTGTCCCAGCAACATGAGTACCTTAGTATTTACCGTCTCAGTCTACAGTTTGTTGTCCTTTTCTGGTGATTAATTCAGGCACCTTCATAAGAAAAGGTTCTAATTATGGAGAGTTTTGAATGAGCCAAATATCAAGTCATAAAATGATTTTTTTGTGGACATTCTGACGTGTGTTTTGTCTGAAAATGGGTTTCTATTTTACCCACTGTGATGAGCTAATGACAAGACCAAACCCTGAGACAGTCCAATGTCAGATTAGCTGATGATGCCAGGTCAAAACTGATACCTGAATACTTGATTTGATTATTTTTGACTCTCAGACACACAGACTACTACATCAGTACATAAAACATGTTAAAACCAATACTTGTGTCTCTGTTTATCCATTAAAACCACATTTGTTTAGTTTCTCACACAAACTGATGTCCTAATATCACCACCCTGTTTTATAAAGGTCGATGTTCAACAACAGTCAGCATTTCTGAATGCTCTTTATTGGAATCTGATCAGTATGTATTATATTTATTAACCAACCAGACAATTAGCTGATGATGTTAAAGAACAGTCTTCATGACTTCAGGTAAACGTGTTGACTGGAGTCCCCCTCCATTATGACCTGCTTTATTTACAGGAACCATGAGCTGCAGGGGGATGAGACACTATGGGATGTGTTATTCCTCATAATCAGACTTTGACTTATTCATGTTGAAGTTTTCTGTCCTTATTTTTTCAGAGTCAAAGTGAAACTAACTCAGAGATTTGAACCATTTTCATTGGTTGTTGGGTTCCTCCAGCCCCTAATCAGAGTGTTCCCAGTAAGGTGTTGTTGTTGTTTTACAGCTGAGAGTCGATATACCAGTCCCATTCCTGAGATCACAGAATTCCATATAAACAACCATGTCATGTGAAACTGATGGCAATAAAAATATGTATAACATAAAGTAGCATAAAGTGTTTAAGGTCAGCAGCACACTCTGATGCTAACTCATGATACACTTTGAGTGTTGGACTGTCAGGTCCAGCAAGGCCTTCTCTGCTGGCCTGAACTTACTCAGAAAAGTAAATGCATTTTTCTCTTGGTAAATATTTGTTAATAGATTTATTCTCCCTGATCTGTTCCCTTCATGTCTTCCTTCATTTGCTTAGTTGAGCCGCTCCCAATGTTAAATACAAAAGTAGGGTTTTCATCCAATCAGATTTCAGCTAGCTTTGGGGCCTTCAGGATCAACAGAGCAGGCCCCTGTCCACTGAGAGGGAACAGTGCAGCCAGTTGCAATAGCCAATCAGCTCTTGAGTCTGTGACTGCCAGTCCTTCTAGCAGGCCTGACATTGTGTTGACATGAACGTCTCCTGTGATTGGATATGGCAGCACTGGGCTCAATCTCTTAACGTAACTGGGAGATTTGTTAGCTACCAACATCTATCTGTGTACTTTCTAACTCACGATGGCTGACGGAGGTGACAGGGGTCATGTCCCAACAGGGGAATGGTTTATCTGTCATATTCTGACAGGGAAATATGAACTTTACCCGTGGATCTCAACTTCAGAGAAACGCTGGTTGCTAACTGATAGATTTGGTGTTTGGAGCTACTCTGTGGAGGTGATCCATGTTGATGAGTGCAAGTATTTAAGTTGTATTTTATTGTGCTTCTGTAATTTTATTTTGTCAGTAATCCATCACCTGTAGCGTGTCACTGAGCTTCTGCAGCACCGCTATAAACACAGGCTGAGTGATGAAACACACCTGGACCGGTTTGGTTCTGACCTGCCTCCAAATGCACACTGATCAGTCTATATTCATGTGTCTGTGTGATTCTGTATGGAGTCTGGAGCTTTGGTGTTGTATTGGTGGTATTGTGAGGTGTATTCATTTAGGTTGGACTGAGTAGAAAGTCACTGAAGGTCTAGAGGTACTGTACATTTTAATTCTATAAACAGACGCCACCAAGTAAGCTATATTCAAACATTATTCAGCTTTTCTTAAATATCAATTTAAAGCATTACATAGTGTGTAAAATGAGCTTAATATGTTTAGCTTTAAAACATCTTGTACTGAAAGGCAGCTGAAGGTCCTGAAGCTGGAAATAAACAAGTAATGGATGAAAACAAGTTAGTTTCTGTTTTTCTTCAGAATCTTCAGGTTTCTGTGGTGTTGCTTTGCTCCACACTAGAGCTCTTAGAGCAGGAGGATGATTCGTTGACTGTCCATTGGTAGGTTGCTGGTTCTATTCCAGCTCCTCCTCCACATGTTGAAGGTTCCCAGGGTGGGACACTGAACCTACATAGCCTCTGTGTGAAGGTCTGTGTGTGACTATGAGTACATTTAGTCTATTTATCATTAATGGTTTAATGTTTCAACCACTTGTTGCCTCAAACAACCAACTACATCATTAAAGACCTTACATGATTCAGTGTCATCAACATACAGAGGAGACATTCAAGAAGAATTCATGTAAAATCTATTGTACCATAATTCTGAGTAGAAACTAGCAGATAAAGAAGGGTTTACCTTGGCATGTGTCCTTCAAAGACATACGTCTTGTTGTCCCAGTCATCAGGATCTGGAGCGTAGACCTTTCCAAGCACCGTTGTTGGCAAACGACCTGAGAAAATCAGGGAGATATGTGCACGATTAGGGGATCATCAGTAAGAGTTACAGCATAGAAACATCTGTTCATGTCATTGGATGGATTAACAGTTTTAATACCAGCTGGATAAAAGATCACTAATATTTATTACTTGAAGAGACTTACTTAAACAGATCACAAAACTAATGAAAAACCAAATCAATAAAATGTTGATTTTAAACAACTTTCAATCCAAAGTGAGACTAAAAGTGTTTTAGAGGAAATGTCTGAATGCACGGTGGATATAATGATCGGAGAACAAAACACAGAGGGGATTATTCAGGACACACCTTGACCTGAAGATTTATTTGATCTGAGCTTCAGAGGAAAAGCTTCACTCGACTGAATCAGGTTGATGGCGTTCTGGTTTTTGTTATATTTTTATTCATATAAATGAATTAAAGGGATGTTTTCTGGCTTCCCAGGTCAATAGAAGTAAATAGTCCAGGTATTTATCAAACTTCATGTAACTGAGAATCAACAAGACAGTCAGTTCTGAGTCAAAGATCTAAATATAGATCCTGACTTCTCTTGTTTTCCTTTGACTCAATACATATATATATATATATATATATATATATATATATATATATATATATATATATATATATATATATATATATATATATATATATATATATATATATATATATATATATATATATATATATATATGTATAGCAGCCGGCTGCATGGTGGCGCAGTTGGTTAGCACTGTTGCCTCGCAGCAAGGAGGTCGTGGGTTCGCGTCCCGGCTCTGCGGCCTCTCTGCGTGGAGTTTGCATGTTCTCCCCGTGCGTGCGTGGGTTTCCTCCGGGTACTCCGGTTTCCTCCCACAGTCCAAAGACATGACTGTCAGGCTAATTGGGCTGGTAAATTGTCCTTAGGTGTGAGTGGGTGCGTGGTTGTTTGTCTCGTTCGTCTCTGTGTGGCCCTGCGATGGACTGGCGACCCGTCCAGGGTGTCCCCCGCCTCTCGCCCCTTGACCGCTGGAGGTGGGCACCAGCTCCCCCCGCGACCCTCTGTGGAGGACCAAGCGGCTACAGAAAATGGATGGATGGATGTATAGCAGCCATGCAACAGACCGAGAAAAACCTGAACAATAAAGTCCTTTCTCTGTGATCACTCAGTCACAGACAGGAAGGAGTGACTGAACACCCTCTCACCTCTGTGGCTGTTGATGGAAATCTGCTTCTCCCCTGCTACATGTGGGTGATCGTTCTGATCACCGATGGTCACTGTCAAGGTGCTGGTCACTGTTTTAGCTGGATGGCCGCTGTCACTCATCACTATAGGAAGGAGAAACTCTTTCTGGCGCTCTCGGTCAAACGTCCTCAGAGCTGTTATGGTTGCCGTGCCGTTCAGGTTGTCCTGAAGGTAGAAATCGTTGCTGTAGCGATATTCTGGGGGAACAGTGAAGTGAAAGGGCGCTCCGTTCTCAGGAGAGTCCTGGTCGACGGCTCGAAGGAGAGTCGATGTTTGGTTCAACCTTACTACCTAAACAGAGAGAGAAGGTGAGGAGTGCTGCTGTTTCTATCCACACCACCAATCAGAAACACCTTGGGAACTTTCATCAGGATCAAGCATGGATCCAGACATCAATAAAATAGTTGATCGTTCTGTTAAAATAGGAAAAAAACCACAATGGTCACAGAAATATCTCCTTTGTGTTCCTGTGTTTCTGCCACTGTGCTTTTATTTTGAAAGG
This sequence comes from Callopanchax toddi, assembly GCA_006937965.1. Classification (NCBI taxonomy): domain Eukaryota; kingdom Metazoa; phylum Chordata; class Actinopteri; order Cyprinodontiformes; family Nothobranchiidae; genus Callopanchax; species Callopanchax toddi. Next base: position 343,050 of record SSNR01000260.1, on the reverse strand, counting down.
ATAACAAAATGGCTGCCAGAACACCTCAGTCCTCTGAACACAGGAAAAGACAAAACAACAGAATGATCAAAGACCAGCTTCTGGGTCCCAGCAGATTGATCCCGTCTGAAGGAGCTTTTAGCAACATGACCTCATCATTTTAATAACTCCATCATTATATTAACCACACATTTTCATTCTAACTACAGTTATTTCCTGGCACATCTTTAGGAAGTGAATATTATAAATGAAATCAGATATTTACCCTGAAATTCAAACAGTGTTCTACCTAAAATGTTAGAACCCAAAGGGAGCTGAGCCTACCTGTGGTCCAGCCACATTCTCAAAGACGACCGGGGCATACGCCACCTCAAACTCTGGCCCGTTGTCATTTACATCCAACAGAGGCAGCTGCACTGTGGCACTGCCTGTCAGTGGTGGGATCCCATGGTCTGTTGCTATGACCACCAGGTGATGCTGAGGGGATTTCTCTCTATCCAGTGGACGGGCCACAGAAAGAACACCTGACTGGTCAATAGTGAACAAACCATCAGGATCTGAGTCGTCAGACAGGCTGTAGGTGATGTCACGGTTCTGGCCTGAGTCTGAGTCACTGGCCACCAGATGAGCCACGCTGGTTCCCACGCTGATGTCCTCAGGGAGTGGGGCAAGAGCCAGGAAGTGTGGAATAAAGACAGGAGCGTGGTCATTGTAGTCCTCCACCTCCACTACACAGTGCAGAAAGCTTGAGAAGTCCAGGTCTTCAACCTGGAACAAGAACCAAAATAAAGTATCAGATGTGGCAGAAGAGGAACCGAGGATGTAACTGCTACCAGCCAGTGTGACACAGGGTATAATACTAGGGTTCTCAAGTTGTTCCAGAGTTAAGAATGTGTTTATCTGTTGTTTTAAAAACTGAGTTCATGATAAGTAAAAAAAAAAGTTACTGGAAAACAAAATCCCAGCTTTGGCTGAAGGGCTGGACAGTCTGTCACATGTAGGCTTTATTTTCAATTTAGTCTCTAAATGAGCATAAAAACAATGTCGATCTTAAATGATGTTTACACAATACACTTTGTCACAATTTGTTTTCAGTATACTACAGCAGTATATTCACATCACAGTCTTTATACACCTCCCAACGTCTGTTTATTTCCCAACATGTCAGTCTGGATTTGTTGCAGCACAAAATGTTTTTGACAAATCTCAAATCCCAGCAGGAAAAAGAAGTAAACGTTAAAAATAAAGTTCTTTAAGTACCTTCAGCGTGAGGTTGAAGCGCTGCTCGCTGTGTCTTTCATAGTCCAAACGTTTCTTCAGCTTCAGGATGCCCCGCCGCTCCTGCTTGTGACTGACCATGCAGAATTTCTGTTCTTGATCCCCAGCTACAACGCTAAAGGTCAGCTGGGCATTTTCTCCAGTGTCTCGGTCTTCTGCAGAGAGCTCCAGGACCTGAAAACGAGTTATAACACCGCCTGAATCCAGCAGACTCTACAGGTGTGCCAACATGGCTCTAAGGAGGAAAACTCAAAGTCGACATATCAGACTTCAGATAATAACAGTGGAAAACAGAGAAGATTAACTGGAACTTTAATTAACATTATAATGTTTTTCTTTTCTTTTCTCACTAAAGTAACAATAACTGACCCTGAAACACTACTAATAATCAAGTCACAATAGTAAGCATCCTGGAACATTTGTAGTTATGTTCCGGTCTGACCTGAAGTACCGGATCAGGGTCCTGATCATTGATCTGTATCCGATCAGTGTGGTGACCCTCAGCTCCTGATCTCTATTGTTAATCTACTGGTTCTGTTTTACATCAGCTGTGGTGTAATAAATGACCAACTCATCGCCTGAGGGGATAAAACGTTTTGATCAGGAGCTGGAAGCAGGTATTCATTCTAAGAGCGTTGATGTCCTTGTGGTGTGGTAGGTAGTTTACAAGTATGTGCTGTAAATACAAGATGTATAATGTAAATAAAGTATCAGCTTTAGAATGTACTGGCAGATACTTAACGTAAAGTAATTTGGAACCAAAGACCAAAAATCGTATTTGGGACATCCCTAAAAGACAGAGGTAATGCTCTGAACTGGCTTCTAGGTAAAATCTGCAGTAAGTTTGAAATTTGTTATTATCACAGCATTTTAAGTGAGGAGTGCGGGGTGGATGGTCTTTTGTTAAGGGCCATTCAGTCCCTGTACCAGAGGAGTGTGAGTCTGGTCCTCATAGCCGGCAGTAAGTCAGACCTGTTCCCAGTGAGGGTTGGACTCCTCCAGGGCTGCCCTTTGTCACCGGTCCTGTTCAGAACCTTTATGGACAGGATTTCTAGGAGCAGCCGTGGTGTGGAGGGGGTGGAGTTTGGTGACAGGAGAATCTCGTCTCTGCTTTTTGCAGATGATGTGGTCCTCCTAGCTTCATCAGGCTCTGACCTTCAGCTCTTGCTGAGGAGGTTCACAGCCGAGTGTGAAGCGACTGGGATGAGGATCAGCACCTCCAAGTCTGAGACCATGGTTCTCGACCGGAAAAGGGTGGCTTGCCAACTCCAGGTAGGGAGAGAGGTCCTGCCGCAAGTGGAGGAGTTCAAGTATCTTGGGGTCTTGTTCACGAGTGAGGGAAGGAGGGAGCGGGAGATCTACAGGCGGATTGGGGCAGCGTCTGCAGTGATGCGGACGCTGAACCGGTCTGTTGTGGTGAAGAAGGAGCTGAGCCGGAAAGCAAGGCTCTCGATTTACCGGTCGGTCTACCTCCCAATCCTCACCTGGTCATGAGCTTTGGGTAATGACCGAAAGAACGAGATCGCGGATACAAGCGGCTGAAATGAGTTTTCTCCACAGGGTGGCCGGGCTCAGCCTTAGGGATAGGGTGAGGAGCTCGGACATTCAGGAGAGACTCGGAGTAGAGTCGCTGCTCCTCCATGTCGAAAGGAGCCAGTTGAGGTTGTTCGGGCATCTTGTTAGGATGCCCCCTGGACGCCTCCCCAGGGAGGTGTTTCAGGCATGTCCTGCCGGCAGGAGGCCCCCGGGTTGACCCAGGACACGCTGGAGAAAATATATCTCTGGTTTGGCCCTGGAGCGCCTTGGGATCCTGCCGGAGGAGCTGGTAGAAGTGGCTGGGGAGAAGACCGTCTGGAGCTCCCTAATTGGGATGCTGCCCCCGCGACCCGGATAAGCGGAAGAAGACGAGACGAGATTTTAAGTGAGTCCTGTAGTCAAAACATAGATATTTTTAAACGGATGCAGTGATCATTTGTTGTATACATGTACTATGACAAAGGGATATGGAATAATTAGCTCCTAGATTTAGTAAAAGTAGGAAAAATATGCAAGTTAAACATTTTCACTAGAACACTTAGATCAGAGCTCAGAACATCTGGGAAGATGTCTAACTCATTTATCACTAGAACAATAAGAATCCTAGCTCTGCTCCAAAGCTGAATGATGACTCAGCAGAAGTCCTGCCACATTATAAATATGAACTATTCTCCTGGATTCAGTTTGAATGAAAGAGCAGTATTCATAGACTGTTTATATTAATATTTTGGTTTAGGTAGGAGATCAATCTTAGCTCAAATCAAAGAGCAGTAGGCTCTATTAGTGTTGATGCCTTTCTCCAAAGCGACCTACAGTTGAGAATACAACAGTGTATATTATTATTTCTATAATCATGGTGGTGTTGGTTTTAGGTCATATGTGTTATAATGGTTGGGCTGTTTTAAAACACCTACGTTTCCACAGTATGGTAGAAAGGACTGATGCTTTTGTGAGGGAGCTCTTAAGGACTTTTGAATGTATCCACAATCAGTCATACACTTTACATTAGCCAGTATCTTAAACTGAAGTGCTTCAGTCTCGTGTAGTGAAGCCCCACTGACCCACCTCTGCGTTAGGTTCTGCATTCTCAGAGATCCTCGCCAGGCAGGAGTGATCAATGAACCTCGGAGCGTGGTCATTCACATCCTTGACCTGAATGGTTGCCGTTCCGGTCCCCGTCATCCCACCTCCATCTCTGGCCTCCACAACAATCAGGTAGGACTCAACTTGTTCCCGGTCCAGACCTCCTATCCCCACAGCTATTGTTCCTGTGACGGGGTTGATAGTGAACATTTCTGAGAAGGTGGGCACACCCAGCTCAGCGTTGGCAGCATCCAAACTGCCCACTATCCTATAAGAAAGCACAGCATTCTGCCCCACAGCTGAGTCATCCAGATCAGTGGCAGTCATCTCCATAACAGAGGTTCCCATTACAGAGTTCTCTGATACATCTCCATGACAGCTGAGAGCACAGGGGAAGACGGGGGCATTGTCATTGATGTCCCACACGTTGATGATAACATCTGTGAAGCCTGTCAGACCCTCACCACCCTCATCTGTAGCAAGAACAACGAAACGCCAAACTGCTCGCTCCTCGCGGTCCAGGGTCCGCTGGGCATAGATCTTTCCTGTGACTTCATCAATTATGAATTCGCTCTCTGCACCCTGACCGTGGAGGGAGTAGCGCAGGGCCTCCTGGTCAGCATCCTTATCTGGGTCTGTTGCTGTCACCTAGAGCATCACAAGCACAGCAAGATAGAGAAAGAATCAGAATCACTTTATTGTCATTGTACCAGCATCCCAGTACAACGGAATCCAGTGTCAGGACAACCTGTCCAAGATGGGAGCAGATTGACTGCAGGCAGGTGACCATACGAGCGCTCCCTCAATAATGAGTGATGGAATTTGGGTTTGACATTGTCCTTTGACTGGAAGCATTCAGTCGCTGCATCATACGATTATAAACTCAAGTAGGAAAACCCAGCTTTAAAAAAAATAAGCAATTTAAAGTTTAAGGCATAAAATGGACATCTCACTAAACATTTGTCTGGTGTTTTAAGTAAGAACAAGCACAGAAAGATTTAACCTTTTAAACTGTTCTAATGTCAAACAAAGGGTTTATTAAACTCCAGTGACACAGAATTATGGTTTATTGATCTGGAATGTTGATGTATGGATAACAAACTGCATACTGTTCAAGTCAGGCTGCTGCCTACATGAGGTGAGCGTGGCTCAAGGAGGTGAGAAGCTACCAGTTCAAACCCCAGACCGGCCATGTGTCAACGTCTCCCTGGACAAGATACTGAACCTCCATCCCTCTGAGGAGACTCAGAGCTGCTGGCATTTGAGACTAAATTTAGCTTGTTCCTCATGACCATAGTTAACGAATGAGACTTCTGATAGTTGGTATTTCAAAAACCTCGTCTTTCAGCATAGTTCACAAAAACACACTGAGACAATATTTATGTATGAACACTAGATAAAAGTCCTCCTGTGGATCGATTACCATAATGACTCTAAAGATAAACTCATTAGATATTCCTGTCCTGTGTGTGTGTGTGTGTGTGTGTGTGTGTGTGTGTGTGTGTGTGTG